>CBVK0100409277.1:0-15459 GCA_900067695.1 Picea abies | reverse complement strand
GGCTAGAAGGAGCTAGGGTTTTTGGCGAACTCTCGGCCATGCATGGCTGGGAGTTCCAGTTAACTGACAAAAAGCTCTTCGTCCCGGCGGAAACTTTCCTAATTTTTTGCTTTGTTAGGTAAACGCGGGCTGTAGTGGGCCAGCCAGCGTTCACCCGCATGCTGCAGAAGGCCTGCCAGCGTCCCAACGCGCCCAGTGCTAGGTTAGGGCGCGGGTTACTTGATTTAGGAGGTTTTTGAAGAGTTTGCTCAGCATGGCTTTGGCAAGGAAAGGCAATGAGTAGGCCTGATGCCATGTAAGCAGGGATAGTGCAATTTAGGGTTATAACAGATATACCTATTTATCTTAGACAGAAAGAGCTATATTTATTTGGTCTTCCTAGATATATGAAAAGAAATTTCTATTATACCAAGAGAGGATAGATTAGCATACCTTATCTTTGAAGGTTGTCTTTATGTACACTAGTTGTTGCAGCTCCTGAAATGCAACTCCAGCTCTTGCAACCTACTTCCTCCACTCAAGCAACAAACAATGCCAATCTCCTTCTTCTCCTAGTGTTAAAAATCAATAATTCTATTTTGATCTAGCTTTATCTATTACACATAAGATCATATCCAAACCATTCATGATTAAAACACAAAAAATTTGGGGGGAAACCAGTGATCTATTAATTAACATAACTAAATTACATCAAGCTCATACCTTGGACGATGATGCAAATATCCTTTCTCTCCTTGCTTCTCCTCAACTTCTTGATCAATATAGGAATTATGATTTCTGGTTGTTGTGAATAGAAAAATCTCCTTTGCAAATGGAAAACATAACACTACCAATGATTCCTCCTTTTTCTCAATACTTTCCTTTGTTATATAGATCCTTGGAAGAGGCTTGGGAGAGCTTCTAGATCTTCTAGAGACCACTAGAGACTTGAATGTTGTGAGTTCCTAGGCTTATGCCACGAAGATACAAGTCATCCTTTGTCTATCTCTTTGTAACTCCATGAATCTAGAAGGTTTGACAGATCATCACTTGTTGCACCATAGCTAATGTGTGATCATCATCGTATGTTTTCTCTTATGAGACCCTCAATGACCTCCAAAAAGGATGCAAATATCAAGAAAAGTATGTATTTTGGATTTCATCTTCTTGTGAACTCCCTTTTGGCCTGTAGGGTGGAAATTAATGCTATAATAGATGCCCCATAATGTGTGAGATCGGGAAAGGAATGGATGGCTAACACACATTACAATAAAATACTATCCATGTGAGGCAACATGAGGAGAGAGAAAAGTAGGTTCGAAAGTCAAAGAAGTCATGCAATCAAACACCAAGGATGAGAGCATATATACACCATCCACTGGGTAGACATACTCATATACTGAATGAGCATGGCCACCATTCAATACATTGTGGATCCATGATATGAAATTCTAGACCATGGTCAAAAAATAATACATGATGGATCGATGTCATCAATAAGATAATAGCCACAAGAAAAAACAATGAGGATCTACGTCATGAACACAATTATAGACACCAAAAAATACAATGTGGATCTATGACACAACATATAGATATCATAAAGACAACACGCACTAAGGAGAGTGCCTCTGAAGTATTCAAAGTACTCATATACAAGTGTTATACTCCATCACAACTTAGGAGGGGTGTTGTGAATGAAGGATGTGGCCCCAAACCTAAGGTATTTGTCCCAAACTCTGATGGTACAAATATACACTATGCAAACACATCAACTAATGTCAAACATGGTAGAAACCATCTAATTATTGGTCATTGATGTATACCATCAACATGAGAAAAGAAACCCATTGATGATGAAGATGGACCCTAAGATACCTAGTACAATCTAGTGAGTGTGAATGAAGGATTTGATGTCGAACACTCATAGAATCAATTGATTAGGAGTCAATGATGTAAACTCACTATTGATCATGAGGAGGTCTTCCACTAAGGATTGCAAACTCCATGGTACTAGTTTGTTTCTAGATCCCTCTCCTAGATAATATGTTGAATTCGATAGGAAGAGGTCCATCAAAGGAGGGAATTGATGTATCCCCCATCAATAAACATGAAACATACACTGAGAGATGATGTTAAGAGAGAGTATCGCTAAATACAGCTAACAAAGGGATGGCTGACTCAAAAATTCAAAAAAATAGCAAATGAAAGATTGAGGCTTAAACTTCCCTTGAACATATATCATGACAAAATGGTGACTTGGTAGCAAGACACAAGAGTTGTACGAATATATTGCAACAATGCAGGAGGCATCAAAGCACTCTCCATGATGCCTGGAAGAGTAACCAATAGGAGGACTATCTCTGACTCATATTATTGGGATGCCTCCTAGGAAAGGTAAAACCCAACTATATGATGAGGACTCAAATATATGTCATGCTCAAGGGTGACTCGAATGACGTTTTCATTTTGAGAATAGACCAATGGTGAAAAATCCCCTGCTCTTTTTTTTTTTTGTATTTTTGGACTCTTTCATGGTTTAATTAGCACGAAAGAAGAATAAACATATGCTCAGTATTCTTCGTGGTTTAACAAGAATGAAATAATGACATAAGTATTATCAATATGTACCTTTTTCATGTCCTTTTACAAGTCCAAAAAAGAGATAAATGTGTACTTGGTAATGTATTTTTCGTGTTCTTTTACGAGTCCAAAAAAGAGATAAAAATATACTCGGTGGGAGAGAAAGAGTGGCTTGACAACATGTTCTTATGTTCCAAGTGCATGGAATGGAACTAAGAAAAATGAATGCAAATGGTACAGGAACGTGAGATCCACTCTTAACATTTGTTCTCTCCCTGGGTAGGTGGATGCAAAATGCAGGCCAAATAATGCAAGGGGAGAATGGTCAAGGCTACTGTGATAGCAATAAGAAGGATATGGGTAGACAACAATGCAGTGGCAGTAGGCATGATGCAAGAAAAAAATGCAGAGGTGACCATTGAGTAACAAAAACGTTTTTGGGAACCCCACACACAATATGGAAAGAATACAGATGAAGAGAGAAGAATGAGGCTCCATCATCAAGTCATGGTGGGGCTAAAGGAGGGCTCCCAGGCCTACGAAAAATCATAGCATGGGCATTGAATGTAAATTTGGGTGATAAATAGGGAATGCATGAAGGGTAGACACTATCGAATAGGTTATGACATGCAAATGGAATGGGTAATGTCACAACCCAACGAGATTAAACCCAAGGTGGTGTAATGACAGAATGGATGGTTAATAATGAAAAACAAGAAATGTAGGGAAAAACCTATCCCTGTATGCCAGTTTAGAAAACACATACCTCAAGTTCAATAGATTTCACCATCTCCATAGAAAAATGAGTCCCCATGATCCTATCAACACATGTAAACTAGATTCTATGGGTCAAAACGCATAATGAAATCTCAAAAAAGAAAATGATTTTGGGTTTTTTGGATATGATATATGCAAAATGAAAGCACTCACACAACACACCTATTTACAAGGAACTATGCATATTTGTGCTTTATGCTAAGTATATCCAATTAATGGGCTTAGGCCAAGGATATTTTTCATAATCTATGAACACATGAGCCAATGTTGGCATAATTTGACTTACCATGTTAGGGCCATGCCACATAGGAATGAATTTTTTCATACAAAGGTACACATTGTGAGTAGTATTATGATCTAGGAAATATCCTTGATAGGCTCCAATAAGACATGAAGGAAGTAATAAACATGAATCTTTGATGGAAGGTGTAGCAGAGAATTAAGTGGCAAGTTCCAAAAAAGATATCTAAGGTGGAAAAGGGACAAGACTAGGAGGTCTACAGGGTTCCCCAAAAAACTTCCCCATTCCTGCATCAAGACTCATCATCTTAAATATCATAAATTATTAAATCAATAGAATATTATGGATGTGTCATTCCATCCTTTGGATTTTCAATGGAAGCCATGACTTCCAAGAAAGGCCTCTTCTGAAGTCAACTCAATGTATAGGAAATCATGTGAATGCAGAGAGTAAACAACCTGATCGAGTGGATTAGGATGATCACACTCCATATGAGGATGGAGACGTGGACCAGTATCAATGAATGTTTATGGGATTTTTGGATCAACAATCTTAATCATGGTGGGTGGCATAGATTCTCCATATGAATCAACATCCTTGGGACAAGGTACCACCCCAGGATCAAAATACCTTAGGGATCCACTGGTAAATGAATAAATCAGGTCGATAGGAGAAATGATTGCAGTGGGAGATGGTGGGGGAAGGGGAAAAAATTCCATCAGTGAAGGATCTTTGAACATCCCCACACCAACATGCATATAATAATATTAAGTATCATTGAAAAAGGGTACATTTGATCCCACATTGGATCCAAGTTCTGGGGTGCAGAACGCAAGTTGATCAATTGTCACTATTTTTCGTTGATGAGGGAAGTGTAAGACCCGAAATACCGAATATGAAAAAACAATCATATCATAGAACTAAGTATACTCGAGTAACAGATTGTACTCAAGAGGTGCATCAATGACTTCTACAGAAACAAATAAATTCTTTCCACCTAAATCGATGGGTAAGGTGGTGATTATTCCACATAGCTAGAATATATGTCCATCAAATTATTTCAATAGTGTTGTGGACATCTCAAGATCAGGAGAGTAGAGGGCCTTCCAACAAGAAATAGACATTATGCAAGTCGAGGCTCCTTCATCCACCACCGTTCAATATATGTTTTTCCCCATTGATCGCACTATGATCTAGAAGGTGACCTGATGGGAGAGCCTGTGATTAACCTGAGAAGAATCGAAGGTCATCAAACTCAGCTCTGAGGGATCGACCTCACATATGGTAGACAAAAAGGTTTTCTACTATGTTGGGAAACTTTGGAGGACTTCCAATGCAAACATAGCACATGGTACTTAGGCCAAGTCCTCGACAATACTATAGTTGTGAGTGGCCCATGTGTTGGGATTATGCATCATGCATCAAAGAAAACCCTTCACGGGTTGAAGAAGTGCGTCAAAATATGGCTTCTCAATGTGAAGAGGGCCACCTGGCTAGGAGAAGATGCTACTTTTGGAACATCATGGGAAGGATTGGAAATGTCATAGTTTTCGGCCTGAGTCTACAAATTAATTATTTTTTCACACAGAAAATTGGTAACATTTGAGGAAGACCCATCATGGTGAGAGTTACCTGCCATGTCCCATTGCGGAGGGGTAGGATTTTTTTCAACCATGTGTTGAGTTTGAGGAGGGAAAGGATGATTCAAGACAACAGGTTGTTGGGGGGCCTTTTGCTGTGATAAATAGTGATGAATCTCATCCTTCTGGGGACACTAATGACTGTAGGGTGGTATTCCCCACAAATCATGAAGGGAAATCGACTCTTCTTCTTTTCTTTAGTGCCCCCCTCCTAGGTATTCTAGATGGGATAAGTCCCTTTCTCAGAGTTGGAATTATTTTTATTGTTCCTTTTCTTCTTTCCTCCAGGTTTCTGAGGATTCCTCAATTGCATGGACCACACTAAATTCACCTCAAAGGTATGAGTAGGGATCGCGTATACTTGAGCACTAGTAACAAAATTTGACTTAATAGACATCTGACCCATTTGATTAACTAACTATTTTAGAGAGGCATGGGATAGAAAACCAACCACACTATCGTCATGGGGTCATGAGGTTGGATTCCTTGGATCTATCAATGACCTAGGAACATTTGGGATGATGTCATAAATTTTACTCAACTATGAATAAACAAAATCTAAGTGTTTGAAATGTAGAATGGCCTGCTCCTCGGTGGCCTCCCCAACCATAGCTATGTCTCAGGAAATGGGTGGTAGGAGGGACTTTGTGAACCACTCCATTAGGAGTTTGTCTATAATTTCAGTCTTAATCATCCTGCATCTTCATCTTCACTCATGTATTTGATTGGAAATGTGAGTGGCATTATCTTGACGTAGTGAAGTCAAGAGATTTTTCCTTATCTTGTACCATATGGGCAATTGGTAATGCATTAAAAATGTTATTTCCAGGTCATTGAAGCTTTTGAAGGAACCTCCTTTTAATTCAATGTACCACTTAATGGTAGCTCTAATGAGGGATCTCTGTAAAATATGTGGTCTCACACTATCATCCATTAAGGAATTGGATGATCACAATAGATGATACATCATGATGTGGGTAGAGGGGTATTCTCCCAGATTTTTTGTTGAATTTTGGGATGTTAGAAGGTATCTTCACAGGAATTACTGACCATGAAGGGTCATGGGAAATAGGGTCATTCATCAATCGTGACAAATTAGGAAATTCTAACATTGCGAGGAAGGGAAACAATGTATGAGAAAATGAATATTGGGAGGTAGGTGAAGTCTCTGTTGTACTAGATGGACCTAGAGGTCCCACTATATTTGTACTATTGGAGGGTTGAGTAGCTCTTAGAGAGTGAGTGCCCCTAGGAATGGTGGCACTTTCATGAGCATGACTACTCCCAAAACCAAACGTGCCCCTAGGGGTAAATGTGGACCCTACAAGAAAAACATTCCCAAAATTAGTCTTAGGGAAGAAACCCCTAGGACTAGACATGTTAACAAAAGTAAATCCATCCCATGGTGAAAATTTTCCCCCAAGGGATGTTCCCCCAGGGAAGGGTGTGTTAATCCAAGGAAATTTGAAACCTTCTAACGTACCACTTCCCCCATTATAACTAGGGACAACCCCAAAACCACTAGAAATATTCCACCCAAAAGGTACACCCACACTTGATGATGTCTAGTTCCTCATAGGATTGGTGGAGGTAGAATGGATTCCACCCCCCATGCTAAAACCAAGGCTCAGACCCCCACTAGAAGAGGATCCAAATGTGGGCATAAAAAACAAAGGTATGGGAATAGGATCGCTAGGTATACTAATGGATGGAAAGGAAGACATGATCGACATCCCCCAGATCAAGGGACCAATAGGAAAATGCATGGATGGTGTAGGTCCAATGGAGCTAAGGGATGATAATGTGGGCATCATGGGGATGCACCTGAGGGAATTTCCCCTAGTCCCACTTGAGGATGGGGTTGATGTCTCATCGACACTAAGAAACACTCAGTTCTGACATGGTGGGAGGATCAATAAAAAAAATAAAAAGGATCACAAACACCAAAATGAGTAGAGAGGGGTAATCTCCCTACTTGTCTCGATGTGACCTCATGCTTAAATTATGTGTTAGAGGAGGCTCCCGACACACTGGTTTCTAGAATGGATTTATCACTCTTTAATGACTCCTATGTTTCATTTTCATGGCCTTGGATATTTTACTCTTCAATCATATTCCAAGGCCCTAATCTTTTCTACTCTTGGTTCACTATGAAAGAAAAGTTACTAATAAATTTTAGATTACGCAATTCCTTTTAACAGATGTTTTTTAAGTCAAAGGGAGATGGATAAAACTTTTTGGTGATCTTGTGACTCTTAACCCAACCAAGAAAATGAAAATATGCCAATGAAATTATTTCAATTCAATGAACTCTAGCTAGGGGAGGGAGAAGACAAATTTTTCCTTGTAAATTTGAAAATGCAACCCCGTACACCAAGCAACCAAACAAACAATTCAGATCTAAAATTATTTCAAGAATTCAAACCAAACTATGCGCCAATGCACTCTTTATACTAATGCTTCAAAATCTCACAAGATTGCAAATTATTTTTTTTTTGTAACTTTTCCAAATGTAATGCAAAAATATTCTTGATCTATGAAAGAACACAAAATGAAAATGGAAAACCAGCAAATTCAACAACCAAAGGGTGTTTGAATATTCAAGAATACTGAGAGGTGGGGGGGGGGTTGAATCAATATAGATTTATTTCAACAATTTTAACCTTCAAGCACTGCATAAAAAATAACCATTAATCATGTCATTCATCATCACATAATTACATAAACTCATACACATTCCACACATATTTTCACATGGAAACCCAACTAGGAGAAAACCACATAGACTTTTCTTAAGTAGTTTCAAGATTTTACAAGCACCAACTTGAAGGAAGCACCCAATCCTTGAATTTTCCAACACCTACTGGAAGGAGACACCAATCCTCTTGGAATATTTTAAATGGTAATATAGGATCAAATCAACCTTCAAATACAATATCAAAATTGCTTCTTAAATCTGCATACAAAATTGTTTAGAACTGTACCTCAAATATGCAAACTTGTAAGATTCACCACAAGCTCAATTTTCCATTTCTGATTCTAAAATGTAGACCTTAGATATCAAGATATATTATCCTTCTAATGAAACAAGTGGAATTCAATTTGGACCTGCCAAGCTTCATATATAACCGTTTTATCTCGAACACATGTTTGGGACTAGTTTTTGGATTAGTCACAAACCCTAACTTCCAACAAGTATAAATTTATACTTTTAATGAATCAGGATCTGAAAATTGAACCCAATATTCTTCAATATCTTCTCTAAAAATTATTAAATCTTGTCTCCTTAAATCATACCTAAAATAAAGTTATAGTGAAAATAGAAAGATGACTCATTTTGAAGAAGAAAAACCTAGTTTTAAAAACCTCAACTTCCACTAAGTACAAATCCAAACTTGTAATGATTCATGACCTTAAAATTTTCCCCAATATTCTTCGCTATATCTTATGAAACACCTCCAAATTTATTTATTTGATTCATTCTAAACAAATATATATATATATCAAAAATTCTAAGATGGCCTTCAAAGAAAAACCTTAGAACAAATCATCACAAGAATTCATCTTCCCTTGGAATTTCTCCCTTCTTCACTTCATCTTCCCTTGGAAATTTTCTCCTTTAGGATGAAATTCGATCCTCTTCCTTGGATAGGTCAAATTTATATATTCCTAATTCCAAATTAGTCTCCTCTTATTTATATGAGTCTTCTCCACATGAGGGGGTGCGACCAAGGGTCACAACTTTTGGGTCACACCTCTTCCTTAAGGATGGTCGACCTTAGGGACTTATTTACTTTAATTTAGTGGATTCTTCTATTATATTTAAGGGATTCTTCAGTTTTATTTAGGGGATTCTTGACTTGGACTTAGGGGCTTCTTCTCTTGTTTTTAGGGCTTCTTCAAGGCTACTTCAAGGCTCCATTTGTGTACAACTCAAAGTGGGAATGTGGAAACAACCACATGTTATCTCATCTTGTGAGGGACATGCTTAAAATATACACCATAAGGGGACCATTTTGGAGTTATATACACTTATGTCAAGGCTCTTCAAGGATTCTTCAAGTGGACACATCATCATCACTTTTAGTGGCTTATAGGCTTTTCTTTAGGGATTATTCTAAGGTTGACATCAATGACAACCAATTTTCCAACAATATCCCCCTTTGGAATTGATGGAAACTTAGTAAAAAAACCATGCTCCCCTTGTCTTCGTCCTCTGATCCCAATGATTGTAATGTCATATTTTCTTCATGTTGACTCCCCATGTCTTCATGCTTATAGTTTTATTGTTTTTCTCTCCCCCTTTGACATCAATGGAAGGGTAACTCCCCCTAAAAGTATTCCCCTTTTATTTATTTCAGAAGATTATGGATATCAATTTGGAGGAGAAATTACTCCCAATTTTTGTCAAAGATACTCAAAGGTATCCCTAGGAAGAGGCTTTGTGAAGATGTCTGCAATCTGTTATTTTTTCCCAATGTAATCCATCTTGATATTATTTTATGTGACTTGCTCCCGTAGAAAGTGGAACTCAATAGGAATATGTTTGGTCTTCGAATGAATCACTGGATTCTTGGAGATGTTTATAGCATTGGTGTTGTCACATAGAATTGGAATAAGCTCATCATATCTCACTTGTATGTCCTATAGGGTTTGATTCATCCAGATCATCTAAGTACAACATGCTACTCATGTGATATATTATTCTTCTAATGTGGATAAGGATATTGAAGATTACTTCTTGCTCAACCAAGACGCTAAGAAGTCACCTTAGTAGAAATATGCTCCACTTGTACTAATTGTGTCATCAATACTTCCTACCTAATTTGCATCCTTGTAGGTGATCATAGTTAACTCATTTCCTTTTTGATACCATAGCCCAATATATGTTGTTCCTTTAAGATATATGAAGATCCTTTTCACTGGTAGAACATGGGTTTCCTTTGGTGCCACTTGAAATATTTCTACCTGTCCAACTGCTTGCATTACATCTAGTCTTGAAGTTGTCACATAGAGTAGACTACCAATCATTGATCTATAGAGTATTTGATCCACTTCTTTAGATTCATCATATTTACTCAACTTGCAACTGGTAACCATAGGAGTACTCACAAGTTTAAGGTATTCCATTTTGAACTTCTTTAATAATTCCTTGATGTACTTGGTTTGGGAAATGAAAATGACTTCATCTAGCTAAGATATTTGGATTCCCAAGAAGAAAGTCAACCCCCCGAGTAGGGATATTTAAAAATCAGTATGCATATACTTAGCAAATGTTTGACTCAATCTATCATCATCACTTACAAATATGATGTCATAAACATACACTTCAATAATAAGCATATTTCCTTTATCCACTTTTATGTAGAGGTTATTATTTTCATTTACCCTTATCCAATCTTGAGTACCAAGCTATCGGATATTTCTTAAGTTCATATAGATATTTCTTCAATCTACAAATATAGTCTTCCATTTCTGATAGTAGAAACCCTTCTGGCTATTCTATGTAGACTTCTCCTTATAATTCTCCATTTAGAAAAGATGAATTTACATCCATCTGATACACCTTGATCCTTTTGGAGCATGCATAAGCCAAGAACATTATAATTGCTTCCATTCTGTCCATGGGAGAAAAGGTTTATTCAAAATCTATTCCTTCAACTTGAGAATAATTTGCACACTAGTCTTGCTTTGTTTATGGTTATCTGTCCATCTTCATTAGCTTGTTTCTGAAGACCCATTTTGTCCCAATCACATTTTTGGCCTTTGGTCTTGGAACTAGTTCCCATGTCTCATTATTATGTATTTGATTTAGTTCTTCTTCCATATCCTTGATCCAATGTTCATCATTTCTGGCTTCCTCAAAGTTACTTGGTTCAACGATGGACAATATTGAAAAATGTCCTTGTTCAGGTGTCTATGCTTGCCTTCTTCTTCTGATTTCTACTCTGACACTTCTGTTGGGGCTCAGAAATGTCCTATTTTCATCCACCTTTCCCTTCATTATTCTTCACATTTCATCGCCCCATTAACCTTTCATGACATCGTTTTCATAAATACATTTGGGTTTCACTTTATTATTTTCCACTTTATTCATTTTAGTATTAAAAGGGAATTTGTGATTAAATATTAGAAAATCAACATGTTTTCATATATATCTCAAAAATGTGTGATCTTTGTAATGTGTAGGAATATGTGAAGGATTAATTCAAAAGGACTTCTTGAATATTTCGTCCACCATTTCAATATTTGAGGAGATAATTCAAGCCCATTCCAAGGAGAAGATCATGGAGATTTGGTTGGAATATCTTATCCAAGATATATGAGAGATATGTGTGAGGATTTGAAGGGATTGTATTTTGTAATAATGGGAAATAGGTTGAGAGAATAGTGGATCTGTAATAATGAGATGGTTATCTTATCTTCAAGGCTCTCATGTATAAAAGAGAGTGCTCTCTCTTCATGAGAATCGAATTAGGATTCAAATTAGGATTCAATTAGAGGATTCAGTTAGATTATGTAATTAGAATCAGAGTAGTCATTAGGATTCAAAAGAGAAAGGGATTCTTAGATTTGATTCATGGTTTTGGTTTTCATGCTTTCATTATTCTTTTAAAAAGATTGATTTGATTATTATAATATAAGATTGCTTAATTGGTGAGATATCACATATGTTGTTGTGTCATTCAACTCTTCACATGTTGTATTTGCTTTTCCTTCATGTAGTTCTCCATTCCTAGATTAATTTCCTTCACGCAATTTCGCATTCCTAGATTAATTTTATTTACGCAATTCTATTCCAGTCGTGTGTTAGATTAATGATTCTATTTCAGTCATGTGTTAGATTAATGATTCAATTTCAGTTGTATCTTAAACATTAGATTAGATTAGTCCCTCTTCAATCTTGCATATACTTTGTGTGTGCTTCGTCAGTTTACGAACCCCAGGTTGACAATTTAGATAGTTGGGCAAGTACTACAACTCAATTAATACAACATTAGTTTGGCCCAATATAACAACTATCGTTCCCTTGTCACGATTGTTGTTCCTTTTTCAAGTAGTGTTGTTCATTTGAACGGAACAATTGTTGTTCCTTTTGTTACGGTTGTTGTCCCTTTGCAGGGGTTGCATCTCTGGAGGATGGGTATTGAAAACAAAAGGTAAGAACCTACGTAGGCGACAAGTAAAATGCTTGTGGAAGCGCCTACCTTTGGATGATGCATAGAGGTTATATTTTAAGACATCTTTAGAGCCCAACAAATTCTATCTCCAATTACTTTTTCTGGTGGATGATTCTTCTAAACCCAATGGTTAGGTTTCCTAGAAGGTTTCTAAAAATATTGTTGGTTGTTTTCTTCTTGTTCTGATTTTGGCTACTTCTCTTCTTGTTCTTATTCTTATTTATTTCTTTAGTTCTTCATTTTATTGTTATTCAAAGATTTTTGAATTTCTTATTTCCTTCCTAGTCTTCAACAAGTTTGTTTCATTAAATTTTACATTGATTCTTTCCACTATCTTGTTGAGTCTTGTATTGTAGCTCTTATATGCTTTTCTTTTACATGAGTACCCAATAAATATGCCTTCGTCCACTCAAGAGTCAAATTTTTCAATATTCTTGTCTTCCCTTTTTATGTAACACTTACTTCCAAACTCTCTAAATTTATTAATATTGGCCAGCCTTCCTTTCCATAACTCATATGGAGTCTTATCACTATTACTTTCGATCAATCCTTTGTTAAATATATGAGCGATTGTATGCACTACTTGTCCCCAAAATATATCACTTAGCTTGGAGTAATTCAACTCGGTTCTGACCATTTCTTATACAATTATGTTTTTCCTTTCAACAACTCCATTTTGTTGAGGTGTTCTAGTTGTTGATAATTGTCTTTGTATTCCCTATTCTTCACATAAATCCCTGGATTCATTTGAAGTAAACTCACCTCCATTATCTTATCTAAATCATTTTATTTTCAAATCAATTTCATTTTCAACCAGTTCCTTGAATACCCTGAAACATTTGAAATCTTTTGTCTTTTTCATAAGGAAGAAACCCCATGTCATTCCAATGTAGTCATCAATGAGTATCATAAATTATTTTTCACCATCCAGTCCTTTTTTTTCTCGTGGTCCCACATAAATCAGTGTGTACAATCTCCAATGGTTTTGTTGTAGAGTATTCATTTATCTTGAATTCAACTTTTGTTTGTTTTCCATGCTGACGATGCTTGCACATAGTATTTGTTGGCTTTGTAATTTCTGCTATTTCTATTATAGCTTGCTTCTTGTTGATCTTGACAATATTATCAAAGTGTATATGGTCCATTCTCCTATTCCAAAGCCAACTTTCATATTTTTTTCCCAAACAACATCTTTCTTCTTCGATCCCATTCAAGATGTATAAGTTATTTGGAGTCCTTGTCATTGTTGCCACTAGTATTCCTTATCCTTCTTTCCTTATTTCACATTCTTTCGAATTGAATATAAGTGTGTGTCCCTGATCACACATTTTTGTCACACTTCGCAAATTATGATTCATATTTTCAACAATTAGGAAATTTTCTACCACAACATCTTTGTTTCCAATATTGATTGTGCATTTTCCTATAATTTTGGCTAAGTTATCATTGCCAAACGTGATAGATCCCTCTTTTTATTTATTTAATGTTACAAATATGTTTTTTTCTCCATTCATATGCTTTGAGAATCCACTATCAATATACCAATGGATTCTTCTATTTTGGGCTTGTAAATAAAACTCACATTTCTCAACCTTCAAATCATCTTGCTTCCTTTTTCAAGCTCTATGTTTCCCCTTATATGATTGAAAGGAACATGGATAGTTTATTAGTTTCCCTCTAATAAACTATCAAATCACTTCTGCAATTTATGGCTATGTGTCCAAAATTGTTTGTAGCATTCAATTTCATAACCCAAAGCACCAAAACTATTATAATTTATGTCAAATGCCTCACAAGGCTTTATGGGATAATTTCCTTCGTAATGATTCTTGGGATTTTCAAAGATACTTTTGTTGCAGGTGTTTCTACCCTTTGCATAGGCTCTACAATTTATGGCTTTATGCCCAAAATTATTGCAAGAATAACACAAGCCAAGAAAATTATTTTGGTACTTCAGTGTGGGTGGTCTTTTAGTTGGTGTTTTTCTTATGAAATCATGATCTTCTTCTTGGGTCTTCTTCATTGTTGGTTTTTAGTTCCATGTTCCTCTGGATGCATGTTATTCTTCTTTATTCTTCTTTATTTATAGTTTATGTATGTCCTCCTTTAGAGGCTTGCATTATTATTTCTTGATGGAACCCTTGATAGTATCTGCACAACTTCTTTTATCTACTTCATTTCATGTCATGATAGAGTTTGAACCCACAACAGTATTATTTTGTTTGTATCCAAGTCTAGACTTTTCATAGAATGATTTTTTATTGCAGGTGATTGTTGGATCATGTTGTCATTGATGCCAATGGTTTGATTATTTGAGAGATTGTTGGATCATATGTCATTGATGTAAATGGTTTGTTTTGATTGATGTCAAGTAATTAATTGATTGATGATTGATGAACAATGAATATGCATTGATGAGAATAATATATGTCCAAGTGGAAACCAATTGATAAAGATGGATCATTGATATGATGCCCTTGATGAGAATGATATATGTCCAAGTGGAAACCAATTGATAAAGATGGATCATTGCTATGATGCATTGATGAAGATGGATCAATGAGTTGTCATTGATACATGATGCATAGTTGATATATATGATGCAGTGGTGAATTGATGCAAAGATGAATCATTATTGTCTTATCATGGTTGATAAGGTGCAAAAATGGATGAACTCCAAAGTGGTCCCCTTATGGTGAAATCCCTCATGGGAAGACGCTTTACGGATTGAGTTATCCTAGAAGAACGGTCGAAGGACCCATGATTGCATGTGGATTAATGAGATGAAGATCAATGAAGTTGTTGGTGAAACTATCCTAGATGGATAGTGCTTGACATGCCATTTCCAGTGGTATGTGGAATGTCACATAACTCCTCACGGTTTGAGAGTTATGGCTCTACGAAGTTGAAGGACCCCAATATGATGGATTGAAGCCCCAAAAGGTCAAAGAAGTCAAAGTGCTTGAAAAGAAGAAATCATTATTTAAATGATAAAGTAAAGTGAAAAAATAAAGAAAGATTATTTAAATGATAAAATGAAGTGACAAAATCAAGAAGG
>CBVK0100409230.1:0-12763 GCA_900067695.1 Picea abies | reverse complement strand
AAAATGCTTTCTAATATATATCAATAATTCATTCATAGGAAGCACTAAATTATAAATTCTCTAGTTGGAATTGGAAAGCGGCTCCAACCCCCTATTTACAGGCTCCAACCAAAAGGAAGATACAACTCCCTGAATTCTCTGGATCCAACCAAAAGGAGGCTACAACCACTTGATTCTCAGTATCGAACCTAAAGGAATCTCCTACTCCTTGTATTCTATGGTACCAACCAGAAGGAGGCCACAAATCCCTTTCCATGCCCCATCCTGCTGCCCTAAAATATAAGTGTCAAAATCACCACCACTGGAACTATCTCTGTCACTGTAAACTTGTCATTGACAACCTATCAATGTATCCAATCTGTCATTGTATCCAAACTATTATTGTCACTAGCTCATCTATGAAACCAGACCCACTCTCAACCGCATGCAACTCATGCCAACATCATCAAGAGAATATATCGAACCATATGCCCAACATCACCAACACATTGCTATACTAATAATGTACCAATATTACCAACATACAATCACAAGATATGTGTCTCAATCAAGTACCAAACCTGTACCATGCATCAACCATGCATCAACCTATAGCACAACCTGTATCATACCATGTACCATAAAAAGTGCATCGACCATGCACCAAACCTGCACCATCAACCATGTAAATAAACCATGTACCAACCATGTACATGAACCATCAACCATTACCATACCATGTACCAATTATGTATCAAACAAGTGCATCAACCATACACCAAATCATTTACCAAATACCATAATATATCATAAATGGAATGCCTCAACCATATGCCAAGAATATGTGACAAATTTGTACCAAGCATTTATATATATCACCAACAAGTGCCTCGTACATGTATCTCAATCAATGTTCCCAATTTCCAAGATGCTCCTCAAACCATGTGCCTCAACCATATATCATATCACTGATGATATGTCTCAATCATGTCATACACCATAACACCATCAACATGTAACCCTAAAAAAATGCATATAAATATACATGTAACTCTTGAACATACCTAGTGTATGTGATCACACACCTACAAACCTTTCTCAACTTCAACAACAAGAGAATAGCATCTTCATCGAACTTTACCTTAGTCTCATGGGAATAGTTTTTGGATTAGTCACAAACCCTAACTTTCAACAAGCATAATTATGTACTTGTAATAATAAAGCTATGAAAATTGTGCCCAATATTATTCAATGTCTTCTCTACAATTACTCCAAGTTTCATTGCTTGGAACATCCCATAAAAGGAGTTATAGAAAAACTGATAGACCTTGCTGAATTCTATCTTATTCTAGAGAGAGAACTTGTAGAGAATTCCACGCATGAAATGTTTGATATCTGAATCTGAAAATTTCCCACAATAGACTATAGGTTGTACTCTATCCAATTAATTTTTTCTAACTAATTTTGGATTCTCTATGAAAAATTTATGACTATTTTTCCTACAACACCCATTTTAGACTAGTTTTAGGACTAACCACAAACCCGGTCTTCCAAAGAGTGTATCTCTCAAAATAAAACAACCCAAAAGAATAAATTTCTACCAGAGGTAACTTGATATGTTGTCTCAATATCCTCCAGGTTTTTATATATGAATCATTCTAGAAAAAACATTATAGATAAAATGGTAAGATGACATGTAAATGACATACCTTAGAACACATCCTCACAAGACTTCATCCTCCCTTGGAATTTCAACCTTCTTTACTTCATCTTCCCTCTGAAAAACACGTCAGATATCCTTGGTTACTTAGATAAGAATCACTTGATAACTTAGATATGTAATCAATGAACTTGTTTGTATATCAAATGTTCTTATGAGAGACTTCTTGAGGTGTATTTATAAGTTTTTCTAACTAACCTCTTTCCTTAACTTTATGGATTCTTGAACTTTCTTGTTACAACCACTTTACCCTTTTAATTCATTGAATTTTAACAAACTAGGGGATTCTTGACCATTCTTCGGTTTTTCTAACTTCACAAGGCCATAACTCCTCAACAATGAGGAACCACATGGTGTACCACATATCATCAGAAACGACATGATGTGTGTTATCCATCTATGAGATTCTTAACTTCATTCATGCTTTCCTTCATGTTAAATAATGAACCAAATTGGGGTACTATAACCACACCTATGGGGCTCCTTGTAGACGTCTTCAAATGCATCCATCATATCTGCTAACATCAACCATCAATGAAAATAACTCACCATCAATATCAACCATAAAAATGATAACCAAATGTCCAATGATCTTGTCCATATCTCTAGGGATTTTAGACTTCTCCAAGGGTTGACATCAATGAAAACTAACTCTCCAAACCAACTATCCAACAATTGTAACATGAATTCGCCCAACAACAAAATGCATGTTTTCCTTGGAAAATTCCGAACAACATGTTACTCCCAAGCATGAAACCTCTTGCTCTATGTATTTTCATCTTCAAACAACTGCCAAACTTTCCCACAATAACTACCTTCAAGCTTCAATACTCATAACTCCATTGTTGGCCAGAAATGTCCATGTAAAAATTGCTCTCCATGCAAAAACATGAATAAATAATTATGGTCCCTCCTCCCATACAAATTTCCTCTCTTTCTCTTGCTTTCTCTTTCTTTCTTAACTTTCACTCTTCCCCAAGATGATTGTACTCAGCCCCCGTTCTCTCAATAACTATGGGATGTGACTCTCACACCCACCCTTTTACATGAATTCAATGATTGAGTTCTAGAACACTCAACAACTAATGGAAGGTTCATGTTAAGGATAATTTAGAAAGAAATAAGAAATGGGTTTTGGTTTAATAGACATGGGTAGAATCTCCCCATGTTGGACCCCTTCTCTCTCTTGTGGATACTTAGCACCCAAATCTCCATCTGTGTCTGCATGCAACTTGTGATACATTTCATTCATTATATTTCAATTTAAATCATTTACATATTGGCTCTTGGCCATACATCACATTTACTTTATACATTTCTTGGCTCTCGGCCACATACTACATTTACAATACACATCACTAGTTTGGGGTTTGAAAACAAGGATTTTCCATTCCTCTCCCCCTACAAACTGCATTGTCCTTAGTGCACATAACCATACAATTTACACATTGACTTATATAAAAACATTACATCAAAATACTTGTTAATTCCGCAACTTAATGATTCATGCAACAATTCCAACCAACAACTCTGTTTTCCTCTCAAACCACACACCAGTTGGACATGAAATGTTAGATTTGTGGCTTCAAGAACTCCAGCTACCAAAATGGAGTGTTTGTTCTCTTATGTACAAATGTACATTAAGTTTTCTTCAAAATATGCAAAAAATTGTGAGTATGTTTTCCGCATAGATTCCTCATGCTCCCATGTAGCATCTTCGGCACTATAGCAGGTCCATTGAACCTTTACTACGTCGATGGATTTTATTCTAATAACGTTGACCTTATGGTCCAAGATGTGTGTTGGTTTCACTTGGAAATCCCCTTCGTGTTCCACTTGGATCACATTCCAATCAATCACATGATTAGGATCATGCACATAATTTTTTAATAAAGAAACATGGAATAGGTTATGAATTCTCATGGATGCAGGTAATGCTAGCATGTATACAAATAGCCTTATATTTTTTAATATCTCAAGAGGCCCATAAAATATCGTTTTCAACTTTGGGAAACTTCCCAATTTCAATGAGCTTCTCTTGAATTTCACTTTTAAAAACACACACTCTCCCACTTTGAAATCTCTGTGTTCTCCTTTTATCGACATAGAACTT
This sequence comes from Picea abies, assembly GCA_900067695.1. Taxonomy (NCBI): domain Eukaryota; kingdom Viridiplantae; phylum Streptophyta; class Pinopsida; order Pinales; family Pinaceae; genus Picea; species Picea abies. The sequence continues at coordinate 8,951 of CBVK0100409230.1, read as the reverse complement.
CTATCAATCTTGTGAAACTTTCAAATTATGCCTAATCTTTACTATCTATTCTTCCATTTATTTTAACAATTATGGACCAACCACGAATCTATCTATTGGGTTATCCAAACTTACTGGTGTGTTGCATTTTCTTCCATACAATGTTTAAAATAGGTCCATCTTCAATGATTCATGATACCCATTGTTGTAAGCAAACTCAACTAAATGGATATAGTCCTCCCACTTCGAAGGCTTGTCTATTATGTACATACTCAACATATATTCAATTATCCGATTAATCATTTACGTATACCCATTTGACTCTAGGTGATATGTTGTATTGAAATCATTTACGTATACCCATTTGACTCTAGGTGATATGTTGTATTGAAATTCAAATTAGTCACAAATCCCTTAAACAAGCCCTTCCAAAAATTTGAGGTGAACTTGGGATCTCGATCTGACACTATTTCCTTAGGCACACCATGTAGCCTAGCAATTTATCTCATATAAATTTCTACAATATTGGCTTCCTTATGGGTTACTTTTACCATAATGAAATGTGCAACCTTTGTAAGCTTGTCCACCACTACCATGATGGAATCGTGTTGCCTTATTGTTCTAGGTGATTTGGTATGAAATTGATAGCAACAACTTCCCATTTCAATTCAGGAATGGGCAATAGCTACAACAATTCTTTTGGATATATGTTCTCATCCTTTACCTTCATACATTAAATGCATCTAGACAAATAATCAGTGACATCTCTCTTCATACCAGACCAAAAATATTTGATTCTTATATCTCTTATAGTTTTAACATAGTTACCAACTTAACGAGAACTTTGTTAAAAGATTAATTAATTAATTAATTGTTGAAAGATTAATTAGTGCAGGGATTAATTAATTATCGAAATAGATTAATTGTCGAAATAGATTAATTTTCAAAAGTTTAGATGTTGCAAGATTGGTTGTCATTGATGTTGTTACAGGAAAATCCCCCTGCAGACAGATGGATCCCCTCTTGGGCTCTAGACTCCTAAGACCAAGACAGAAAGGGTTCTAACATTGGTCACTGACATCCTTTTAGATATAGCTAAACTAAAGTATAGAGAAGAGGAAGAAAGGTGTACCTTTTTAACGACATTTTCCCTTTCACAGTCTGAGTTGAGCTTTGATCCCCAAGCTCCTCAATAAGTCTTATAAACCAATCAATGATAGAACAAGCTTCCTATTCTACTAATATTAGCTTATAACTAGATCTATCTAATATAGACAAGCTCATCACAACCTTGAAAGAAATAGGCCAAGCACATACATATATTAATGAGAACAATAGAGAATACTTACAGACCTTTGATGAAGGTGCATCAGCCTCTCCCGGCTCTCCTTTTCCAACCCTTTTCTCAAATAATCCACAAAAAAAATGACTATGCTTCACTAATTATATCCCTTATGAGATCATAAGTTTTATGCCTTCAATGTCCCTCGTTCCTTATGAGATCATAAGTTAGGTGCTTCTCTATTCATCCATATCCCTTTCATCATGAGGAGGCCTCCATATATAATCTTTGAGAATCCCAAACACCTTATAGATTCTTTGGATAGGGTGAGTATCTTTCTCCTTCAGTTGTGGATCTTCCCTAATATAGAGCTTTGACCTCATATTCGAATCCAACAAACTCCAGAGATGAAGGGGATTCTTCCCTGATTTTCATCAACTGCCCAAGATTTTCTCAAATAGGCCAGCACTCCCCCAGAAGGGTGCACAGAGTGTTGCAACGCTCCCCCAAAAGAGGGTACAAAGCGTTGGCACTCCCTGACAGTGTAGGGGAGCGTTTTCCTTCTAAAAATGATTTTTGAGTGGTTTTTTCCATGGCAAAAGACTTGTACTCTTGGTCAAATGATTTATCCTCTTCAAAACCCATCTTTGAAGGTGTCATAAGTGTCCTTGTGATGTATTTATAGACATGAAATAGGTGGGATGGAAGTATGATGTTTGTGACACTTGTAATAACGATAATAGGTCATCATTGAAATGAGTAATTTTTATGTGTAATAGATTTCCCCCAAAAGTTCGAAGTTAGAAGAAAGAAACTGATGACTGAAGTACTTTGTAGAATTTTTTAGAGCAAGGGTATGGACTCAGAGAACATGGTAGAAGTTTCACACAACCATCAAACAAATATTATGACATGTTTCAAACCCAAGGCATGCATACCTATGCTTGGGTTATAAAGACTTCCAAGGTATGGCCGCCATAAAATACACTGCAAATCCATAATCATACTAACTAAAGAGTATAGCCACCAAAGATACAATGTGGATATATACTTCCATGACATGAACTGATCGTAGCCATGAAAAATACATAGTGGATCTACGAGATGACAATACATAGCCACAGACCAATACAAAGTGGATCTATGTAACAATATGTGTGTCAATATTCAAGAGAAACTCCATCACAACCTGGGCAAAGTACATATCAGAGTGATAACTCGACACAAGGTCTTCTTACCGATATCAATGTAGTATGAATCTAACCATGTGAATATATGTCATGATGTCAAACATGGTAGAAACCACTTGATTACAGGTCAATGAGGTAAACCGTTAACAAGTGCAATGGAATTCACCATTGATGTCAATGATTCCCAAGGTACCCTAGTACATTCCAGCCAATGTAAAAATATGATCTGAAGTCGAACATCCATGGAATCATCTGATCAAATGTCAATGATGTAAACCCATTGTCAGATGCGAGGAGGCATTCCATTGAGGCATGCAGGACCCAAGGTACTAACTGGTTTCTAAGTCTAGTTCTCAGATAATGTGTTGAAGTCGACAGGAACTGACTCATCGAAGGAGGGCCTTGATGTATCCCCCATCAATGACATGAAAATGACATAGAGATGTAAATTGGTGGATCAAAAGAACATGGATTGACACATGTATTGAAATAGGAAATTTGTGATGGTTGACTCTCGAGGCAGATACTTCCCTTGAACAATGAGGCACAATAGCAGAAACATGACATGGACCAAAACACGATACTGTAGTGGATACTATGACTTTCGTCGGGTGACCCAAAGGAGTAAAGAAACTCAGAGGATTGGTTCAGTGCAGAGTTTCAGTGCAGAGTTTCAGTGTAGAGGTTCAGTGGATCAAAATGTATGCAAAGAAAAAGTGTCGTTTTCAAGGGCGACTGCAAGAGTGACCTGTAATGTTCCCAAAAACTGCTTGGCTTGTTTCCTTCAAATTTTTCCCCCATCCAGATAGAAAAGTACCTCTTTTTAATTTAATGAGCTCAAGGAGGGTAAAAAATTCTCAATATAACTCACCTTCGATAATTCCCTCTTCCTTTGTTTAATGAACTGGAAGAAGTAAGGGTTCGGTCCCATATGGGACCTTCAATGTATGATTGTTTTAATGAGTCCAGAGAAGGTAAAATCGGTGATTTTTCATGTTTAGAGAGTCTGAAAAGAACTTAAAGATGACTCCAGTGTTGTCCTTTTTCATAATTTTAGTCTCGCGAGGCCGAAAAAGAGATAAATTATCACTCAAAAGATTCCCTCTCAAACCTTTTAATGAGTGGGAAAGGAAGCAAGATCAATCGACAATCTTTTCATGTTTTAAGAGTCTAAAAAGATCTTAAAGGAGACTTGAGGGGGTTCCTTTTTTGTATAACCTTTACAAGTATGAAAAAGTGATAAAATTATACTCAGTTACATTCTCATATATTTACGAGCACGAGAAAGAACAAAGACTAAGCTCGGTATTTGTTTCATTTTTACACAAGCTTGAAACAAAATTAAACTTATGCTTGTAAATTCCCAACGTAATTTGCAAAGGTTGGGATACCCATGGATGGTTGGTACTCTGCCCCCAGCTTGAAAATCTAGCGGCTTAACTCTAGAATAATAATAAAAGACTGGAAACATGCCCCCCCCAAGCTTCAAATCATTCACTGACTTTGAGATTGTCACCAATTTTTGTACTAGAAGGAGAAGAAGGATAAGGGTGGATGAAATGAAGGTTCAAATACAAGACCTAAAGGATGAATTGACTTGTTAGGAGAGGTGATTGTTTCATTTTTTAACGATCTTGATGAAAGAAAAGAACTATGCTCAAGGCCCCAAGTTCAATCCCCAAATTTTTGTTTCATTTTTTAAAGATCTTGCTACAGAGAGGAAAACTATGCTCGTGGCTTTTGTTTCATTTTGTAATGAGCTTGCCACAGAGAAGAAAAACTATGATCGTATCTTTTGTTTCATTTTTTAACAACCTTTCCATGGAGAAGAGAAACTATGCCCATGACCTCTTCTTGGTCATGGATTCCAAGAGGATAATTCCCTAGAAGGAACACATGTCAAGGGACAAACATCAACCATGGATTCCAAGAGATCTTCACTAGATGGAAGAGAAGCACTCTGGAAGGAATACATGTCGATGACCTCGATAAGGGTAGGGAGATATGGCTCTAATATCCCTATCTAAGATATCACCATGTCAACTACTAGATCTAAATCATCAAGAGTTGAAGTCATGGGAGATAACGCCACATAATGAAGATGTGGCATGGGCCATACTGTCTACATATAAGAACCATTTAGGGAGGTAATCTAGTCAGGAAAGATGAATGAAAGTTGTTCAATGGTCACAATTCTTCCATCATGAGGGAAAGATATCACAAGAAAAAAGGTGGACACAATAGATTTCATGGCATAGACATAATCTCTCCTAAGGAGTAAATCGAAATCCAAGGGGTCCTGGACTACCATGACGTCAATAAAGACATTTTTCCCTCCCAAAGTTATAGGAAAATGAGGAAGGGTCCATAAAGGTTGATTGGTTCTTCTGTTAAAAGCTAACAGATTCTGCATAACCAATGCGAGATGAGGACAACCCAAAGCATGCTAAGCGATAGAGGAAAAAATAATAATGGACACACCTTCATCTATCAGCGTTTGAGGAACATCCCAACCAAATAATTTTGTTGTAATCTAGAAAAGAATGTGAGAGGGAAGACAAGGTCCAGTTAGTTCACCCCAATAAAAAAGTATGGCCTCACTACTTGGAGGGGGTTTCTTGGGAGAAGGTGGAATGCCCCCCCTTATGGTAGATTCTGTATCAACAAGAAAAACATGGGCAGTATCGGGTTTACTCTCAAGGGGGAGAGTAGGATCGACCGATGGTGGAACCGGATTGACCACTTTGGCACTCTTTAGAGGAAGAGTAGGATTGATCGATGATGTAACCAAAGAAACCACTTTTTCACTCCTCAAAGGAGGAGTGGGATTGACTGAGGAAAAAAATGGATCGACCACTTTGGGTTCACTCTTTAGATGAAGAGTGGGGCTGATCGATGATAGAACTAGATCAGCTACTTGGGTTTGTGGTTCAATCGAGGATGAAACTAGATTGACCACCTGATCAACCGGACTAATCGGGGATGGAACTGGATTGACTATTCCATCAACTAACGATGGGTTGGGAGAAATCTTACGATAACCATTTGGAAGTTGAAGATTTTTCAAAAGAGAAGAAGCCTCATCCATACGAGGACAAAAGTGAGAGTAATGATCACCTTTGCACAACATGCAAAGAAACTTGACAGTTGTCTTCTTCTTACCAACCTTAACGTCACTAGTTTACGGGGTGTCAGCAGCATGTCCAATAGGGGTTGATGACGTGGGGGACCACATTTCTAATACCTTGGGAATACCATGGAAATCCCTCAAAAAATGGTCACCCTTACAAAGACTACAAGGGAATTTGGGTTTTGGATTCTTAGTTGTAGTCGTATTGACCTCATCAACACTCCCAATACTATTAAAAATAACGGGTTGATTGGATACAACATCTAATGTAGTTGGAGGCTTGGTCCCTTCCTGGTTCTTCTTCTTCTTCACTTTTTGTTTCTTCTTCTTCTTATCAACCTGGCTACTTGCTTTAGAGATTTCACTAGGCGAAGAAGGAGAAAGGGAAGAATACCTTATGGGTGAGGAAGGAGAAAGGTCGACATGAGGTTGATGTGTGGGTGGTGTGCTTACATCTTAATCACTTGCTGCATTCGAGATTACCAAAGTGGAGAACAACCATACCGGTAACCCAATTGTGAGACCTGGAAGGATCAAGGTAGAAATGTAAGGAGGACCAATGTTTTCGTAAGAAGGAAAAACAAAAGGTTCCCCCAGAGCAGGGGTTTCTCCATTGGTTGTTCTGAGAACTGATTCCATTAAACAAAAATACAAGCTAGAGTTTGCTAGGGAAAATAAACAACACGTGCTAAAAATCTAGGAAGCAAGCAAACAAACAAAACCTTCTCACAATGAACACACTAGATGGTGATGACATCCAATGTCACAAGAACAATATAATAAGGGGATGAGATAAAGCAGGTCGAAAAGTTACGTTGACGACCTACTTAATGGACTTACACCCTAGTGCAATCTCCCACACAGGACCGTGGGTATACCCTCCAAGGATCCCGAGTGAGTTTTTCCAATGTCGATTCTAGGTACCGTGAATACTTTCCCCTCCACAGTCACCTCATGTAAATACCCTAGAGAGATAGGCTATTAAGGTTACCAACTACAATAATGATTCCTGGGGAAATAGTCGACAGTCTGATCCACGTGCAAAGGCAAGGTATCTAGCCAGAAATCAACTTGAAAGGCTTCCACTCATCATTGTGGGTATACCTTCAAGTGATCCCCATAATACGCACAATCTCTACACTAAGACCAACAAAGCAGGGTGAGTAACTCTGTCGGTCTTAGTGCGACCTCGTGATTGACCCTTGTGTCAGAAGGGCTTCCTAGGACAAAATGTAGTAAATGGATTTCACCACTCCCTAACTTGAGATTCTATGTTTGTTTATAGCTTTGGAAAGTTATCTTTCACACCTATTCCAAAGCCCTACACCCTAAGCTAATGTAGTTTTTCTACCAGAAAATGTAAAAAAGTCTAATAAATTTTAGTTTAGCTCTTTATTTTAAGGTTGTTCATTTACTCGAGAGTGCAAAAGTGAAACTTATGATGTTAGTACTCGACTCCAACATAATGCAAAAGGATTATATGCAGTTCTTTATTTCGATGAATTCTATGTATGAGATGGAGAAGAGGTTCAACTTTAGATAAAACACCCAATTCCCAAAATGCACTCAACCAATCGACACTACCCAAAAGCAAGAATGTAACTATTGTCTTTGTATGATTCTAATGTATAAAGAAAGAAAATACAAATCCTTTAAAGATCCACTACTTTCAATTGGAAGAAAGAGTCATATGTAGATGCAAAAGACACAAAGTAGCAAAGGTTTCAAACAAAGAATGCACTCCAAACAATACAATAGGGAGTGATAAGCATCAAAAACCAATCCAAACAACTTCACAAACCATCCACATAGGTTGGGTAAAGACCTCTGCAAAACAGGTTGCAAATGACTGAGTAGAAGAAGGCAAAAAACCCTAAAAAAGAGACCAGTGCTCCCTCAGAATGGTGCAAAAAGTATTGAAACACACCCTAAAGCACAGTAGGGGAGTGCTAGCACTTTGATATGGATTATAGGGGAGTGCTAGTCTTCCCACAAATTCAGAAAAATGCCCAAAAAATGCACAAAACTCAGCCAAAATGCATAAAAATTGGTGAAATTGCAGGTGAAGGTAGGAGAAGGCTAATGGATGATGGAAAACCAGGAAATGATTGGGAAAATGACCTCAAAGATCAAATTGAAAAGTGCAAAATATATCTAAAATTCCTTACAATAGCTTTCATTCAGTCAGATAAATGAGGAGAAAACAATAAATTGACTCTAAACCTTCAAAGGAGAATAGTGACTTGAAGTAAGGAAAAAGATGTAAAAAATCAAAACAAGACATGATCAATTCTCAGAAATCAAGATGTTGGAGGCTGAATCAAGAACACACTAAGATTATAGTAACCCTGAGCAGGTGAAATCAACAAAAGATAGGCTCAGAAATCAAATCCCAAAGAGGTTTTTAACTGAAAAAGACTAGCGCTCTGGTGTCAAGGGCACCAGAGCGTTGCAACGCTCTGTGGGATGATGAAAGGGAGTGCCAGTGGAGTCACCAAATTTTTTTATAGGAAAATACCCTTGCGGATAGGTGGATCCCCTCTTGGGCTCTAGAATCCTAAGACCAAGATAGAAAGGGTACTAACATTGGTCACTCACATCCTTTTAGATCTAGCTAAACTAAAGTATAGAGAAGAGGAAGAAAGGTGTACCTTGTAACGACGTTTTTCCTCGCACAATCTGAGTTGATATTTGATTACAGCTTCCATGCAGTAATTGTGGATTTACCCTCCAAGGAGCCCCAGTGAGTTTGACCAATGTATGTTCCAGGTACAGTGAGACTTCCCTGCACCGTCACCTTGTGTAAGAACCTAAATATTATGGCTACTAAGGTCACCAACTCGTATTCATCCTCTGGGCAGGTATAGTCGACAGTCCAGTCTGAACGTGTGGGCAGGATAACACGTTTGAAATCCTTCAAGAGAATTGAGGACAAGTGGACTAGTAGAACTCCAGAGGACCCCGAACGGATTCAGAGTTCACGAAGCACCAAGAGAAAATGAATAAATTTGAACCTCAAGAAGAACCCCCAATATACGATCTGACTACTACGAACAGTTAAACCATGGAGGGATAATATCTGTAACTCTCTCGAACATGACCTCGTGCGTAACCCCTGTGTGAGAGGGGGATCCCAGTAAGCCTATACAAAAATTAGATTTTCTCTCCCTATCGGAAGATGCTAATTTTGTTTGACAAATTTGTAAAGTTATCCTTTCAACCTATTCCAAAGCCCTACACATTAAGCTAATGTAGGTTTGCTTACAGAAAATGTAAAAATGTTTGATAAATTTTAGTTTAGCGCTTGATTTTAAGGCTGTTGTTTACTCAAGAGGAAAATGGAGTGGACTAAATGATGTTTTGACCGACT
>CBVK0100409154.1:0-13750 GCA_900067695.1 Picea abies | reverse complement strand
TTAAATTTCTCGACCCTAAACTTTCCATCTTCCACCATTTCTCCCACTTGAACTAGGAACCCTCTTTTCCTACGAGTTACCTTTTCCTCTGATACCAGTTGTTAGAAAGACAGGATTGCGAAGAAATAAAATAAAAACAAATGCATAAATAAAACACAAAAAATAAAAAATACAATAGAGACACAGATATACATGATTCACCAAGTGCGGGCTACATCCACCAGAGAAATTTCCATGTCCTTCCTTTTTATTATCCAACAAATGAAGGGATACAACCTACAACACATCCATTGTAACTTCCTCTTCTTTATCTCACAGTCTCATCTCTTAGAATACATTATTCACAATGATGCATAGCCGCGATACATTTCCCTCATAAAAGTGGGTTTCCTTCTAGGTCAAAAAAACCTAACATGATTTCTACTGTCAGATCTGAGACCTTATAATGAATGGTCCATATTTACCGTGAAATTAAAATATACATTTACAAGGAATTTTTTCCTTTGGGGGATTCACCCCCCAACCCCCATCACGGACACTACCCCTGAACCCCCGTCGAGGGCCCACTTTCCCCTGGACCTCGCACGGGGGGCAAGACCCCCCTGTAACCCCCCGTGTGGAGGGGTCTATAGTATTCTTGGGTGTATAGTATTCATGGGGTATAAAAACAGCTGAAAAAAAATACCTATGAAATAGGAAGATAATCAGGCTCCATAACCAACAGTCATGGAGAAAATTGTGGTCGTTCTATAAAATCATTTTTATTGGCCAAAACTTTGACAGGATGTCAACAAGTATATTGGATATTTCACTACATGCACCATTTCCAAGCCATCCATCAAGAAGAAAGGCTTATACACCCCTCTACCTACCCCCGAGAGGCCTTGGGAATCCATCTCGATGGATTACATGTTTGTCCTTCCATCCACCAAGCAAGGCAGTGATTGTGACTTTGTGGTCGTTGATCGATTTTTGAAGATGACCAATTTCACAGCCTGCAAGAAGAGCATCACAGTGGAAGATACTGCCAAAATATTCTTCGAATGGGTGTGGGTCCATTTTGGGATACCACAGACCATCATCTCATATCGAGAGAACAGGTTCCTCAACACATTTTGGTCGAGGCTCTGGTCACTATTAGACACCAAGCTCATTGGATCCACTATCTTCCACCCCCAAACTGATGGCCAAACTGAGGCCATCAATCATATCATTGTGAACATCATGTGCATGTGTAACTATAAGCATCCTCATACATGGGATGAGAGTCCTTCCTATGTTCAACACAACTACAACAAGGATCTCCATAGCTCCATCGACCATAGCACATTTCAGGTGGGGCTGGGATTCCAACCCTTAGTTCCCATGGATGTTACACTACCTATTGAAACCACACAAGCATAATCTTCCCATTTTCAGTCTGATACTGACAAAGCCACCAAATGCATTTGGCAGATTAAGCACATCCTCCAACAAGTCCATGAGATTTTTCAGAAATCCAATGCTAAATACAATCAATGCCATGATCAACACCGGGTACCGCACAAGTTTCAGGTGGGAAATAAGGTCTGGTTACATTTGTAGAAAGATCACCTTAGAGAGCCCCATCACAAGTTTTTTCCAATTCACTATAGGCCTTACACCATCACCAAGTTTGTGGGTGACAATTCTTTTGAGATGAGTATTCCCCCCTTCCTTGGTCTACACCCTATGTTCAATGTGGACCTCCTTCGGCCATACTTTCCACCCTTGTTGGATACATTCAAGATTTAAGAAAAATTGACACCAACTAAGTTGAACCCTTATTGTATGGAGCATGCAACCACCAATCAGATCAGGGACACTCATATTAAGGGCAATCGTCAGTAGCAGCTCCAACTTTACTAGGTTGTCAGAGTAGGGCAGTTCCTACACCAAGGAGAGTGGCTCAACCAGGGCCAAGTTTAGTGGAAATTTCCTCACCTGATGGGGGAAATCAATGCAATGGAGACCATTTATTTCTAAGGGGGAGGATTGATCCAGGTGGATATTGGTGGCCACCCACCTATTCCAACTAGCTCATCTTGACAGTTTTCAGTTAAGCACATTTCTCTGTAATGGTGACATTTCTTTGTAATTGTGGATTATGCACTTATTGGGATATATTTAGTACCTACACATCATCCAGGTGTATATTCGTGGCCTCCCACCTATTCCAATTGGCTTATTTTGGCATTTTTCATTTCAGTACATTTTTTTAACTTCTAGGGTCGTTTTGAGGCCCTAAACAATGTTTTTCTGGGATTTACATAGTCAAGTTGCAAATAAATTTATATTTTGATGGCATAATGTGTATTTCTCCAAAATACCTTTCCAATGGGATATCACATGCCTAAAACAAATATCGTATGCAAAAGTTATGACCCCTGGAAGTTGAGGTACCAACTTACCCATCAGGGCTGACATAACTTTTGGTGTTTCATCTCCTAGGGTTAGGATTTTGGATGTCTAGGGTATTGGAATTCATTTTTAATGTCAAAAAGGTCTCTAGAGACTCATTTTATCATCTTCTCAGACGAATGTACATAGACACCACATATCCTCTAGAGATAGCTACCACCATTCAACAAGTTGTTTTCAGTTCTAAAGTTTTACAGTTTCATCCTATTTTCTTTATTCAATAGAAGTTATTGTTCAATGGATATATGTTGTTATTATTTGTATCTTTGTGTTATTGTATTCAAATTGTATTTCATTTCATTCCACTCATAAATATGGATCACCTATCTTCATGCATCTGCTCTTTCTCTCTATTTCCATGTATTTGTTCCTTCTCTCCCCCTTTGACATCATTGGAAAAGGGTAATTCTCCTTGGGGTTTCTTCCCCTATCTACAAGCCTCTACTTTCTCTTAATGGTGATTCCTTGTGTAACTCTCTTATGTATATGAAAAGAATTCAAAATATTCTTTACTTGGAATCTTCATTTATTCTACTTCTCTCGCCCTATCTTGTTGTTCTTGATGTCATGTGGATCACTGTGGAGAAAAACCTACTCCAAGTTTCTATCACAGATGCTCAAAATTTTCCCTTTCAAGAGGTTTGGTGAAGATATCTGCGATCTTCTTTTTTTTCCCAGTGTACTCTAACTTGATTTTGTTTTCTGTATCAAGTTCCCGTAGAAAGTGATACTTAATCGGAATGTGTTTTGTATTGGAATGCATCACTAGATTATTGAAGATACTGATAGCACTAATGTTGTCATAAAATATTAAAATGGGATCATCATACTTCAATTGTATATCCTCCAAGGTTTACTTCATCTAAAGGACCTGAGTACAACATGTTGTTGTTTCAATGTATTTTTCTTCTTCTATGGACAAGGATATCGATGATTGCTTCTTGCTTAACAATGAAACCAGACAATCACCTAAGTAGAAGGTTGTTCCACTTGTACTTCTTCTATCATCAATAAAACCTTCCCAATATGCATCTATGTAGGCAACTAGAGATAGATCATTCCATTTTGGATACCATAGTCCAAACTCTTATGTTCCTTTGAGATATTTGAATATTCTTTGCACTGCCATAACATGTGATTCATTTGTTGGTGCTTCAAACCTTGCAACCTATACAACTACCTGCATCACATCTATTCTAAAATTTTTCACATAGAGCAAGCTTCCAATCATCAATCTATAGAATCTTTGGTCTACATCCTTATAATCATCATCCTTACTTAACTTGCAACTAGTTTGCATAGGAGTACCTAATGGTTTGCAATCTTCTATTCCAAAATTCTTTAACATTTCTTTGATATACTTGGTCTAAGAGATTAAAATACTTTTGGCATGTTGACATATCTATAATCCCAAAAAGAAAGTCAACTCACCAAGCAAGGAAATATCGAACTCTTTCTCCATGTCTTTGGAAAACTTATGACTCATCCTGTCATCATCACTTCCAAAGATAATGTCATCTACATAAACTTCAATTATCAGTATACTATCTTTATCCAGTTTTATGTAGATATTATTTTTTGCATTTCCCTTTCTGAATCCTTGTTGTTGTAGATACATGTCCAATCTTGAATACCATGCTCTAAGGGAATGCTTGAGTCCGTATAATGCTTTATTTAACTTGCAAACATAATATTCCCTTTATGATAACATAAACCATTCAGGTTATTTGATGTAGACTTCTTCTTCTAATTCTCTGTTTAGAAAGGATGACTTTACATCCATATGATACACCTTGATTCTCTTGGAACATGCATAGGCTAAGATCAATATGACTCCTTCCATCCCAGAAACTAGGGAAAAGGTTACATTGAAATCTATACCTTCAACCTGAGTATATCCTTTGTATAGTAATATTGCTTTGTTCCTGGTTACCTGTCCATCCTCCTTCAATTCATTTTTTTCTGAACATCGACTTTGTACGAATCGTGTTCTTGTTCTTTCGCCTTGGAACAAGTTCCCATGTGTCATTTTTCTCTATCTCGTCTAACTCTTCATCCATTTTCTTGATCCAATATTCATATTTTTTGTCTTATTCAAAATTTCTTGGTTCAACTATGGATAATGGTGCTAGGTGTCTCTGTTCTAGTGAATGTATCCTTCTTTGAGTTTCAACTCCTACATCTTTATTCCAAATAACTTGTTCTTGTGGATGATTTTTCTGCACTCGTCGACTAGGTGTCTTTGGAGGGATATGAAGATCTTTCTACTCTTCTTCTTTCTCTTCTTTTGTGATCCAGGAAGAAATCAGTGGCCACCCACCTATTCCACTGGCTGAAAACATGGGTTTTCATCTTTGCAGTTTTTCTACGATTTTTTGGGTCCTAAACTTTCAAGGCCATTTTGAGGCCCTAAACGAAGTTTTTTGGGAATGACAGTGCCCAACAATTAAATAAAGGAATTATTTTTTGTTAATGGAATATGTACTCCATGGCTATACCTTTCCAATGAGGTATAGAACACCCCAAACAAATATTGTATGCAAACGTTATGTCTTTTGGAAGTTGACATACCGACTACCCTCATCGGGGCCCACAAACATTTTGGTGTTTCATCTTCCAGGGTTAGGATTTTGGATTTTATTTATGTTAGAATGGCGTTTAGAGCCTCATTATAAACATCATCATATTCTTGTGAATGAGAATAACCATCACATATCTTCTCATTGAAAAGCTATCACCATTCTAGTGAATCATTCACTCTATAATTTTACAGTTTTTATACATTCTATCATTAATAAAAAATGTGCATTACTATATTTCTATGTTTATTGAAACACATTTGTACATTTCAGTGTTATATATCTTCCTTCATTTTGTTCTCAAAATAATACGGATCATTCTTTCTACTCTTCTTCTTCATTTGCTTCTTCTTCTTTCAACTCTTCTTGGTCATTCCTCTCTTCTGGATATTTGCTTCCTTATTTGATCTTTTTTCCATATACCTCATCAATTGTTACATTGATGCTTTCCACTATTTTATTGAGTCTTGTATTGAAGCATTTGTATGCTTTTCTTTTGCTTGAGTACCCAACTAGTATGCCCTTATCAACTTGAGAGTCAAATTTTCCAAGTTTTCCATCTTCTCTTTTGATATAACATTTGCTTCCAGACACTCTAAAATGCGTCACATTTTCTAGTCTTACTTTCCGTAAATCATAGGGAGTCTGATCATTTTTATTTTTGAACATTCCTTTGTTTTGGATATGAATTGTTGTATGTATTTCTTATGCCCAAAATATGTCACCCAAATCCGAATATTTCAACATGGTTATGGCCATTTCCTGTACTTCTATGCTTTCGACAACTCCATTTTGTTGAGAAGTCCTGGCTACTGAGAACTTTCTTTTTATTCCATTTCACCACAGAAATCCATGAATTCCTTTGATGTAAATTCTCCTCCATTGGTTGAACTCAAGCTCTTGATTTTTTATTTTGTCTTTGTTTCAACCATCTCTTTGTATATCCTGAAGTGTTCGAAAGCATATGACTTCTTCCCGAGAAAGAAAAATACATTCATTACTATGTAGTCATCAAATAATAGAATAAATTATTTCTTTCTATTCAATCCCTTCATTATTTTTGGTCCACATAGATCAGTATGTACAATCTCTAACAGTTTTGTCGTGGAGTACTCTTTTGATTTGAACTTGGTTTTGGTTTGTTTTCCTTGTAGAAAATGCTTGCATAGAGTGTTTGTTGGCTTTGAGATCTCAAGAATTTCTCTTACTTCTTCCTTTCTATTGATTCTGACAATATTATCAAAGTTCATGTGACCCATTCTTCTATGTGAGAGCCAAATTTCATTTTCCTTTCCTAAACAACATCTTTCCTTTCTAATTTCATTTAATACATATATCTTGTTTGGGGTTCTTATAGCTATAGAAACCAACTTGCATGATCCTACTTTCCTTATCTCACATTTTTCTAAGTCAAACAAAACTTTGTGTCCTTGATCACAGATTTGACTTACACTAAGTAGATTGTGCTTCATATCTTCAACTACTAGAACATTTTCTTCCTTGGCATATTTGCTTCCAAGCTTGGTTGTGCCTCTCCATATAATTCTAGATGAGTTGTTATCTCTCAATGAAACTGATCCATCTTGTTCCTTTTTCAGAGTTAGGAACTTGTTCTTGTCACCTCTCATATGCTTTGAACAACCAATGCCAACATACCACCCATTTTTCTTGTGTTGGGATTATAGAGAAAGCGTGCATTCTTCAATGTTTAATTGATCCTGCTTCCTTATCCATATCCTTTGTGGTTCTTGTTTATGAATATTGATATTTTTTTTTATTCCCTTGGAGGAACAATCAATCTACAATCTTTAGCCATGTGTTCATATTTGTTTCACTTGTAGCATTCTACTTCATCGCTCAAATATCCAAAACTGTTGTAATTTATATTTTGTGTTTCACGGGGCCTTCTTGGATAGATATTGTTTGATTATCCTTCATAGTTTCTTTTGTTCTTGGCATAGTCCCTACAATTTATATCTTTGTGCCCAAAAATGTTACATGAATAACATAATCGAAGAAAAATAGTTTGATACTTAGAGGTGGAAGATATTTTGAATGGTATTGCTCTTCTGAATTCTTCTTCTTCTTAAGGTCATTTTGTTTCTAGCTTATGTTGATTCTGAATTTTGAATATTCTAGGTGGTGCAGTTTCTTTGTGATTTTCTTCTTGGATCTTAGGAGGACCTCCAACGATTTTTGCATAGCTTCTATGTCCTACTTCATGTTATGTTTTCTTCAGGCTCAATCCTTTCTCTATCTACATCTGGTAGTATCCTAGCCCAGACTTGTCATAGTAAGGCCTTTGACTATTGATGATGTCATCCAATATTTTGCTGTTGTTATGCTGCATACATTTATTCTGAAGATCCTTTCATAGAGTGACTATTTTTGCTTCCAAGACTTCAATCACCTTCTCCCTTTATTCCCATTGACTTCTGAGTTCTTCTTCAATTATTTTTTCTTCTTCTACCTGGAGTTTTAGCTTTGTGATCATTTGCTCGAATTCTTCTGAGTTGTAATTATGAGATCCTTATTCCCTCTTTAGTTCTGCCTTGAGTGAATTGTTCTTCTTTCTTTCATTCCTTAGATCTTCTAAGGTGATGATTAATTCTACTCTGAGATCAATTTCACCTTCTTATTCATAATATTCTATTTCCATGAAGAGTAGCTTTTATGAATCATTGTCACTATCATCATCTTCGTTTGATGAGGAGATATCTTCCTTGGAGTAGAAAATCTTCTTGAATAATTTATTTTTGTTCTTCTCGTCTCCCTTTTGATTTTTCATTTTCTTCTTAGGGTCTCCTTCTTCATCGCTATATTTATTCTTAGCATAAGGAAATTTAGAATCAAAATGACCAATACCACAATAATCAAAACATTTCAATGGAAGCATAGCTTTGTATTTTTTGGTTTCTCTTTTCAACTTTCTCACAAAGTTTTCCATTTCTTCATCTTCTTTTGATTCATCTGAATCATCATTGCAACTACAACTGGCTTTGACTTTGCCTTCTATTTATTCTTATGTGTCTTCTTAGATGCTTTGAATGTTGCTTCCTTTGTGATTGGGTTCTCTTGCTTTGTACTTATTTCATAAGTTGTGAGTATCCCATGTAGCTCATCCATGCTTAAATTAGTTATATACGTTCTTTCTTCTAGGGATGAAATATTTGGGTCAAATATCATTGCTAGAGACCTTAGTACCTATTGAAAAATGATTGGTTCCTTCATATCTTCCCCCAAACCTTTAATAGTATTCACTAGTTCATCAAATTGCAAAAAGTAGGTTTCAATGTCTTCATCTTCCTTCATCTTCAATTGTTTGAACTTAGCTCTAAAATTTTGAAGTTTATCTCCCTTAACTTTGGCATATCCTTCATAAATATTTTGAATATTATCCCAAAGATCCTTTGCAGAATCAAAATGCATGACCTTGACAAATACTGAATCAACCACACTGCCTAGAATGGTGCCTTTAGCCTTTGAATTGTTCTCGTTGAGTTTATTTCCATGTTTTTCAGTTGGGGGAGTGTCTGGTGTTGTATATCGATCTACTAATAACTTCCAAACATCAAATCCATGTTCCTGTAAAAAGGTTTTCATCATTTTGTTCTAGAAGGCATAGTTATATCCATCAAATATTGGTGCTCCAATCTCAGCGTATTCCATGATATCCTTCCATTGGTTATATTGCTTCTTGAAGGACCTATTGTGATTCCAATTGTTGGAATACCGAGAGGGGGGGTGAATCGGTATGAGCACTTTTATTAATTTTAACCAAAATATATATTTTTCAATATTATTCAATAGTTTATTATTAGCATTCAATATGTCATCAACAACATAATCATAAGAAACATCACATCAAATACATAGTACACCAAATTTACGTGGAAACCCAAATGGGAGAAAACCACGAATTGTTTTTCTTATATATATAAAACATTCATTGGAAGCACCAACATCCCAATTCTCCATCTTCAACTAGAAGGAGGCTCCAACCCCCTATTTTCAGGATCTAACCTAAAGTAAGCTACAAATCGTTGAATTCTTTTTCTACAACCTCATGATTCTCAAGCTCCAACTTGAAGGAAGCTCCAACTCCCTAATTTTTTCAGCACCAACCAGAAGGAGGATACAACCCCCTTTCCTTACCCCGTCCTATTTCCCTGAAATATAAGTGTAGACCAACTATCAGTACCACAATTACTGCCACCCTCACTGTCACTGTCTTTGTCATTGTCATTGTCTCTATCACTATTAGTGACACTATCACATCAACATGCTCAACTTGTCACTGTCACTATATCCAATCTCTATCACTGTCTCATCAACCTGTAACTGATCATCAACCTGTGGGTATGTGCCACAACTAGAACCTGTACCATACCATGCATCAACTATATACCAACATATGCATCAATCATGTCCCATAAGATATACCATATGTAGATACCAAAACATCAATAATGAGTAGCTAGTAATATATCAAACCATGTACCATGTACTAAAGCATCAATCATGCATGTAACTTGTACCATATACCATATCATAAAACATGTATAAACCTATGCAATATAATAAAATAAGTTCCCTTATGCATATGCCACCATACAACAAGAGTATATCTCAACCATGTACTAACATCCAGAATATGTAAACCATAACAACCATGTCATGTGCTAAACCAGATACAAGAGCATGCCTCACTCATCCATGTAGCCAAGATGTACCTCAATCATGTTTCAATGCCTCAACCATATACCAAGCATGCCTCAAGCATGTACCATAACCATAACCAACACATAACCTTAAAAACATACCTTTGATCCTGTAGCTAACCTAATGCACTATAATATTGACATGTAACTCTTCCTTTGACTTCAGGGACATGGTACAAGAATCTCCCCAACTTTGTCTTGTCCTCACGGGACTAAGACATCTTGTCTCGCGAGGCCTCATGTGATAGGTACTATGCAACCCACAGGTTCCTCGTGGGACACTAGTATTTAGACCCGCGGGGGACAACTAAACTAGGGTTTCCTAAAAAAATCCTGCTCTCCTCTGCAGTCCTGAAACTCCCACACTTCTCACTCTTCACTACCTCGGAAATTAACATTGCATAACTTGCGAATAAATCACTAGTTCACTAGAATATTTTCAATAGAATAAGTGAGTGAATGTACTTTTGAATGAATTCTTGAGGTATTTATACTTTTTTTGGGTAACCACTTTCCTTATCTTTAGGTTTTCTTGACTTTCTTTTTACAACCACTTTACCCTTCCATTAATTGACTTGTAAACAACTAGGGGATTCTTAACCCTTCTTTGGGGCTTCCAAATTCTCAATGACATAACTCCTCAATCGTGAGGAACCACATGCAATACCACATATCACCATTGTTATCACTCTGTAATTTCCTTTGGTTGTAAGAAGGAAACCCAAAGGTAACATCAAACCAACTTTAGGTTGGAGTCTGACCATTCCAACCAGAGAGGGTTCTCTCAATGATTTTCTAACTAAAGATAACTCAAACAAATTCCAATAGCTGAAAACAGAACTCACATCTATAGGTAATAATAAGATTTTAATATTTTACTGTGGCAAATCAGGGTGAAGGATAAACTATTGGGCATGGAGCCATAAACTCTACTTATGATGTAAAAAATCAATAACCTGTAACTGAGTAGATTTATGACAGAGACAAGGAAGACAATATTCTCAAGTTTAAAAGCTAGTTGTAGTATGGTGGAATAATTAAGATTAATAGTCCATTATATGGACCATCTAACACAATATGATTTCCATTTAATTATAGAAGGAAAATAAAAGTACTCATAGCATTTCTTTTAATGAAATATGAATCACTTTTACTCAATGAAAACAATAAGAATGAAGATTAATATGGTGAAGAGTGAGGAAAAAATACAGACTTGGGAAACAATTGGCACATGAATCTATGTTGCAAAATACTTGACACTTCTCTATTGATATATTATTAAAAAGCACAAGGAAAAAAAATACAAGAACAATAGCTTTTCTTCTCTCCTAGGTCCAACCCATCATAATTTTTTATTATAAAATATATAGATAAAATCCCTTCCCCAGCTAAGGGATTTGAATCCCCACCCATTTGATAATCATAGACATCAGTTACATGAAAGAAGGAATATCTCCAAAACTGACTGCTAGAAAATAGCTTTAAGGTTTGACTGCATTTATTGCATCTCAACAACTTCAAAGTTCGTTGGCAAATGACAAAACAACTATCTAGTCGAGTCTAGATGTATACTTGATGTATGTTCTCCAGATGGAAAATAATCATATGATGATTTGTGAGCTGACTGGTGCCTATGTTCTCCAGATGGAAAATAATCATATGATGATTTGTGAGCTGACTGGTGCTCTATCAGAGTTGCACATCGTGGAGATGCAATTCGCTGCGCAACTGAAAGCTTCAGAACTTGCGTAGTGAAAAACTTTGTTTCACCTTTGCTGCAAAATTGCTGTTACTGATGTGGATTTGATCTTGGGAGTTGTGGTCACAACTTGGTACTTGATTATATGCTTGGGGATAGAGGTTGATCGACCCAATAATTTTATTAATGAAAATATTTGGCATTATAGAGTTCAAGCTCGGGACTTGAAATTTGAATAATAGCTCCATTAACTTTCAAAATATGATATAAACTATAGAGTCAACACTTTATGCTGCGAGCCCCTATAATATTTTTACCCTTGGAAAATGATATTTTATTTTAATTTACAATTCTTCGAGGCAGCGTGTGCCATTTTTTATGCATAGAACAGCACCTGGTAACTTCCTTGTGTCAAATGTAATAATATAAAACTTGAAAACTATAAAATAAGTCGCATGGCTTGCCTTCCATGAAAAATAATGGTTTGTTGTCCGATGACATCCCAAAATTCAAATGTAAGATATCAATCATCCTCTTTGACATAAACGATGCAAGAAGCCATCCTGGAAATATCTATTCCTTCGAATACCTTTGAGAAAGAACTTTCAGGATTTAATAAGTCATAAACACAATACTAACACTTGGAACAACTTTGAGGTACTCTGGAAGAATGCCCCTGTATAAACGAGCCCACCCTTTTGTATGAGTTATCTGTCTGAATGTGCCAAGAAGTCTCGTGTTGTATACATGAGCACTTCCTCCTGCACCTCCGAGCTGCATTCTTCTCCTCACCAAATCAATTGTGGGCTCCCCCATGGTGAGTTATATGGGAGCTCTCTTGTGACTCGGAAGCAACATATGGTGTGGCTTTGATTGGATGATTGCGCCCTTTTTTCTATGGCTAGAGATTGGGGTTTGATGGCTTAAGCCCGATATATCTTTTAATATAAAAAAAGGGCAGTTGGATCATTCCCAAACACTTAGTTCAAAGCATGCTCAATGCTCGAAGCTTCCATACGACTCGATTACAAAAATTGACTTGGAGCTCGGATGATAAATTCCATTTATTTTCAGCCAAACCTTTTAAAACAATATAAATATTATTTGAAAATTATAAAACAATTTTAAAATAATATAATTTATCCTTTATAAACATAAATTAGGTTTGGTTCTAAGTAGAAAAATTATTTTTTCATTTTTAAACATAATGAAAGCAACCCAGGAACTATGGGACTTCACTATATTGAGATTTGGTGATAATAGGAGACTTAAAAAATATTTGATACGAGGATTTCAGGACTTAACAAAATTTGACAAAAGACCTCGAAGGTTGCGGGAATAAGAGCTTGAAATAAAATGACACAATTGGAAGCTTTTGATGAAAGAAGAGGTTGGTGAGTTTTACACATGACGATAGAGGGGTTATCGCTTAACAAAAGTGATGAAAGATTGACGAGGGAGGAATAAATTGTCACAAGAGAATCAAGAGGTCAAGGTTTTTTATGAAGTGCACATTTACATGTGATAGCAACCGGAAACGACATAAAGCGGACTATCCATCCATGAGTGAGTTACCTATATTTATAATGTGCTTCATGTCCTTTTTTCTCAATCAACTTTGGGTTCCATAACCATACCTTTGGGGCTACCAGACTTCTTCAAGGGTTGACATCAATGACAACCAATATTTCAACAATATCCCCCTTAACCAATATTTCAACATCAATGTCTTAAAGAATCTTAAATTAAAATCCAAGATTATTTCCCCTTTTTGAGATGGATTTGGGTAAACTTAGTAAGCAAAGTATGGTATGAAATAGGTTGTGCATACATATTAATGAAAATACTTTCTAAATCATCAAATGAACCAATTAACTGAGTCGGAGGAGAAAGATACAATTCATAGGCTGGACCTATCAAATTTTGTAAAAATAATTTGACCATTACATCATCATGTTCAATTAAATGAATATCACAAACACTCACAAACTGATTCATATGTCTTTTTGGTTCCATGATCCCATCACCTAAAAAGATAGGTAAAAATACATGAAGCAAGGTTTGTAATGTATGTTTTTCTCCATGTAAATTGAGTGGGCTATACCTATCTCTTCTTCTTTGGTTTCTTTTTCTATAATTTCTTTCTCTTTCTTCATTAGGAATTTCTTTTTTTTGTTCTTCTTGATCACCCATGATTACTATGTCACTTATTTAATATCTTGAACTTTAAGATGTTCGAAAAGATAGGTATTCCAATAGAGGACGGACACCTTCAGTAACCACTCACATAACTAGATCAAAGATCAACACAC
>CBVK0100409153.1:0-10781 GCA_900067695.1 Picea abies | reverse complement strand
TACCAGTAAGGATAAGGTCATCAACATAAAGGACAAGGATTATGAGATGGCTTCCTACTTTCTTGGTATAGACATTAGGATCATAATGGTATCTAGAGAATCCAGTGGCAATAAGAAAGCTTTCCATTTTGGCATACCAAGCTCAAGGAGCTTTCTTGAGACCATAAAGAGATTTCTTAAGGCGAAAAACAAGGCTAGAGTCATTCTAGACATAGCCAAGAGGTTGTTCCATGTAGATTTCTTCTTGCAAATCTCTGTTTAAGAAGGTGGATTTAACATCCATCTAATGGACCTTCCATTTATGTGAGGCAACAAGGGAAAGAACAAGGAAGATGGAATTCATTTTGGCTACAGGGAAAAGGTTTCATTATTGTCAATTCCTTCAACTTGAGAAAATCCTTTGGCAACTAACTAAGCCTTGTGTCTTTCAAAACTTCCATCTGATGCATACTTAGTTCTATAGACCCATTTACATATGACAAGTTTTCTTCCTTTTGGACGAGGTACAAGATCCCAAGTATCATTTTCCATTAAAGAATGATACTCTTCATTCATTGTCGTATCCCAATTTGGATGACCTGAAGCTTATGCAAATGTCTTTGGATCATGAGTTTCTGAAACTTGAGCCAAAAGAGAAGTGGCTCGCTGGAAATGTGAACGTGTCTGGTGTTGATCTGAAGGATCACCCACAAGATCACCTACTGCTTCTCGTGTTGAAAGGACCCGTCTAGGAAGCGGTGGAGCCAGTGCTGGTTCAGGTTCAAAGGACTCATCTGGAGGAAGGTGAGCAGACGGAGGTGGATTTTCATCCTCACTGTCATCATCTGAAGAAGAAACCATAACAGAAGAAGGCACATACGTCGAATTAGGTTCGCAGGCCAAAGAAGGCACAAACAACGAACTAGGCTCGCAAGCCAAGATATTTTCATCAAATTTTGCATCTCTTCTAATAATAATTTCATTACAATGTGGTTGAAGAAGTCTATAACCTTTGACATCTTCAGAATAACTAAAAAATATACACTTCTCACTTTTAGGCTTCAATGCTTTCCTTTTCTCATCGGGAATGTGAGCCCATGCTATACTGCCAAATACATGTAAGTGACTTACATCTGGTTTAATTTTAGTACAAGCTTCTTCTAGTGTTATATTTTTAAGACCCTTTATGGGAGTGCAATTTACTATGTAATTTGCATAGTTGATGGCTTCCTCCCAATACTTTAGACTTAATCCCTTAGATTCGATCATACAATTAGCCATTTCTTTTAATGTGCGATTCTCTCTCAGTAACACCATTTTGTTGTGGTGTATATGGAACAGTGTGTTGCATTTGGATTCCCTGTGTAGTGCAATAACTTGTAAAATTATTTTTCACATATCCGCCTCCATTATTTGTTCTTAACCTTTGAATTTGATGTCCAGATTGCTTTTCTACAAGGGCCTTGTAGGCCAAAAACTTTTCAAAAACATCACTCTTAATTTTTAAGAAGTAAACTCAACTACGTCTGGAAACGTCATCAATGAAAGTTAAGAAATACTTGCACCCAGAAAAAGGAGATGAAAACGGACCAAACAAATCGCTGTGAACAAGATGCAAAGGATACAAGGTGTGCCAAGAGGCACGTTTGTCAAAACTGTCTCGATGATGTTTGTTGAGAACACAACCAACACAAACACCATCTCTGCATGAAACAAGAGGAATTTCAATCACCATCTATTGATTACATAGTTGTTGCAATGAGGGATAGTTTAGATGACCAAACCACTCATACCAAAGTTTGCTCAAGTCATTGCTATGAGAAACAAAAAATGATGAAAAATATGATGAGGCAAAGTTGTCAAACTTGTACAACCTGGTAATATCATCAGTAATTCTAGTTGCAATAACATTCTTAGGATATTTTAGATCCTTGATTACAACTTCATGAGGTGAAAACTCTATGGTTTTACCTTCACCTAAATGCGTGATTTGATATACTGATATAAGGTTACAAGAAAGACTTGGAACACATAATACATCATTGAAATGACCATTTTCTACTTGAACTGTTCCAGATCCTTCAACACTAAGAGATCTATCACCACCAACAAATATTTTCTTAGTGTTAGATTCATTTAGAGTAGAAAATATGTCTCTATCCTTAGCCATATGATAAGTTGCTCAAGAATCAATAAGCCACTCATTATAAGTAGAAGTTGTATTGAAGGAGAAACCAGAAACTGAAAGTGCATGTCCATGAGAAGAAGAAGAAGAAGTAGAATCAATGTTGATGTTGTGCTTCTTCATCGTTGATTCTAAAGCTGCCATCTTCTTGAAACATTTGGACTCATCATGACCATCTTTATCACAAAAGTTGCAATGTTTGTCAGTCTTCTTACTTTTATATTTTTCTCATTTATCACCATTAGGATCAGAAGCTATCTGAATGGGTTTGGGACCCTTATATTGTTTGTTGTTGTGATGAGGATGTTTCTTCTTGGGATTCTTGGGTTTATCTTTCTTATGGACAATTAAGGCTTTGTTGGAGGTACCTGTAGTGTTGGTCACTCCAAGTTGTACTAGCTTATAATTCTCTCTAATCAAAGCATCAAAAAAGTTCTGAAGAGTGGATTTTTGATAAGATGTCCCTAGAGCCTCTTCCATGGCATAAAAGGTATATACAAACACAAAATATGCACTACCTACCTTAGAAAGAATAAGATAGATGCAATGATCTTCGTCTATCTTTATATTACATTCTTCACATAAAGTTTTGAGTGTTTTAAACTTAGATAGATAGTCTTCAATGAAAGAAAAATCACTTGGACTTAAAGTTAGTACTTCATTTTCTAACTGTTGTGCTCGAATAATATTGTGTTTACCAAACACAGATTCAATATTTTCCCAAGCTTCTTTGAGTTTATCAATTGTTTGAAGGTGGAACCTTAAATCAGGAGAAATGGACATTCCGATTAATCCACATGCTTCGTCATTCCTATTATCCCATTTTTCTTTCTTATTAGCATCAGTGGGTGTTGTTTCCTTTCCCAAGGTAATCCGGTACAAGCCTTTACTTCTTAATAAATCCTCCATATGGGATTTCCATTGGAAGTAGTTGGTGTTGGTAAGTAAGACATTACTTGTAGAATCCATATTAAATATGCAGATAATATGGATTTAAAAACTGAAACTGATGATATGAATGGAAAGATATCAAAAAGTTGAGTGGTTTTAAAAAAAATGACACTTAAAACAAACTTTGGATGTGTGAGTTGTGCCCTTTTAAAAAAAGGCACAAACAGTAACCAAATGACAACGTGGTGGTGTAAGTTGCTTTATGAAGTGACCCACTTTTATAAAGAGAAGTGGGGATCACTTTTCCAATGAAGTTACTTCATGCAAAATAAATAACTCTAAAATAAAATATTAAAGCTACTTACAGTGATTCACTTTTATACTTGAAGTGAAATACACTTTACAATTTTAGCATGAATTTTTTCAAAAAAAGTAGCAAAAGAGAGACTTGAACTCAAGACCTCTTACTTAATAAGGAAACTTTTAACCAAATGGTCTAACAAAACATATTTTAATGTTCAGAAGGAGGATTGTTGTTGTTGTTGTTGTTGAAGATGGCCTTGGAGAGCGTGCTAAAAAAAACTATTTTCACATAAGAAAAAAATTTCACTTCTCGATGACAACAAGGGTTAGATCTCGATTAGCTTACCCAGAAGATGCACCTTTTCCTATATGTTTCTGATTTGTCAAGATCACATAGGGTGCGGGTAAAATACTATACGTAGATCTAAAAGAGTAGCAACCCTTAAATAAATAATACAAAACCAAAATAAAACCAAAATACTACTCTAGAAAAAAAAATGCGTATTCAAGCTTTATACCTCCATATCTGACTGTAATGGTGGTATCCTGGGAAAAAAGAAACCTTTTCGAGTGAAACAAAAAATCTTCCTAAATAAAACGAGTTCCTTGGATGCAATGGAACAATCCTCTCAACCCAGAAATATACAGAAATGACAGAAAATTGAGATGAGGCAACTTGGCTTCATGGTCTTGATCTACAATAGGAGCGAGTCTTCAAAAAGGCTCTAATACCATGTTTGAAAACGCATGTATTCCAACAGAGGACGAACACCTTCAGTAACCACTCACATAACCAAATCAAATATCAACACACTGATGTTTTCACATGGTAAAACCCCTATGGGGAAACATCCACGACCCCAGCCAATGCAACCACTTGGAGTAGATTATTAATGCAAAAGAAAAAGATTACAAAGAGACTTTACAATAGATTTTCTCATAATCGATCATCGTAAAATGATCCTCCATGCTCTTTAAATAGAGATCATGGACCAATCGAGTGTTAAACCATAGATCAATGGTTGTTAAGATCGAGGAGAGTATGAACCGTCAGATAACTCTATATCGGGAACATACCGTGACCGTCAAATTTTCTAACTACAAATGCATACTAATGCATACTAAAGAGACACAATTTTACCTAATGACAAATTAGACCAAGTAGATCTTAACTAACTCCTAAGTGTTTAAATATCCTAACATAAGAAACTTTGTGAATCACAAGTTTCTTACATTTACTTCTTGTTAATGGACCATTGTATTATTCCATATTTTCTTGGACTCACAATTGTCTTCTTCATCTTAAGGATATTGCTCTTTTTTCCCATTGGGAAAGAAATTCCCAACTTCTCTAAAGTTCCACATGACTCATTGTTGTTGTGATTGTTAGGTCATACAACCGGTGCAAGATACTTCTTTGATCTCTTATCCAATTTGTATTTGGGGTTAGTTTGGTTTAAGTAGATTAATTAAATTTATGATCTACGAAACCATCCGTTTTTTAAGATCCCAATATCTATTCCAATAATGTTGATCTAAAATACTATCATATGGTCTTTAAGTCAACCTCATGAGGATAAATCCCCCCACATTTTTAAAGAGGTGGTACTCTATATCAAATAACATACAAGAAAAAATAGAGTTCCTTGGAGAGGACTAGGATTATTCTTAAAACAAATATTCACATGTAAATGATACCTGAGAAAAAGACCAAGTATCTTGTAGGAAGAAAATATTTACACTATGTTACAATATTTATAAACCAAAAGAATATGCATTAAAATTGGATGGAATTTTTATCACAACATTCATCAAAGTAGAACACAATATTCAGCAAAGGAAAGGAAAGTATGGACCACATATAGCAAAGAACTCCAAATCATCATTTCATTAAACAAAATAAATATTTTTATACACACACATAAAAAATCTCATGCTTAAAGTTAAAGTCTTGACAAATAAATAATTGTATTCCCAAGCTAGTTCTCCGGGAACCTAAAAAATAATATATGTCTTAAATAAATAAGCAATAATGTCTAGGGTTAAAAATAAAATAAAATGCATGTGTCCTTTCAACAAGACATGGATGTGGTTGTCGCAGACCATAAAATGAAAGAGAGCACTGGAAGAAAAACAAAATAGTCAAGGGTCATCCTTAGGTTTCACAAGTTGCTTGGAAAATAAAAGGCAAAGTGACAATTGATTGAAGAAGAAATATGGTGAAGGCTACAATAAGGTTACTACTTGACTTACTATGATGAAATTTTTTTGAACTATTCATTTTATTACTGAGGAAACATTTGTAGATGGATGTTGTTGTGTTGGATGTGGAATAAACATTACAAATGCTTCATGTTGATATCTCTCGATCATCTTACCCTTTTAACCATTCTTCTATATACTCCCTCATTGGAGAAACCATTATTTCATGCTTATTTTTTATTTCAAATAAGTCATTCTCCAATCCTGTTAAATCAATATTTAATTGGTGCAATGTGTCCTCAATATCCTCATTCTTATTTATGTATTGGACAAGCCATCTTAGAATTCAACCGAGTCACTAAAATCACTTTCCCTTGCAACTTGTAATGCTTCTAGTTGTTCCAATAGTTTCTCCGTAGATATAAGTAGGATATCCATTAATAAAATAGGGAAATATAAATATTTTGTAAGATCAACAAGTCTTAGAAATATGTCACCTCTCTTGATTTTAACAACATCCAACTTAGACAAAAATTCTCTTAAACATTTAATCATTTTTATCCAGCAAGCATTAAATTGTTTCATTTGAATACTAGAGAGAAGGTTTTGTTCTCTTTTGTGGGTGTTGTTTAGGCTTGAATATTTTGTTTCAAATGTTCCTATGGATTCTTTGTAAACTCCTTTCAAAACTTTCATCATTCACTAAGTGTTTTTGGAGATATTCTCTAAAATGCATAATCCTCGTTGAGAAACTAGTTGAACTCTTTGCTATCTACCAGATTTCAAGGACTAGGTCTATTCTCTTCTAGATACCATCTCTTATTTATTTTCTTACAACCAACAATAAACTGGATGAACCCCTCAATTTAGAAATTATTTCAAGGACATCTTTGAGGGTAAGTGTTGGTTGAATTCTAGCTAAAGGTTCAACAAACAATGGTTTGGGAATTAGATCTTTCTCCAATTCCTTTATTCTTTCCTTTAGAAATGAATTTTGTTTCTCAATATCAAATATATATTATTTTATTGCTTCTCTAGTTGCCTTGTGAAATTGCACGATTTTTGAGGGTACAACCCTTTGAAAATTGATTTATTATTTCCATTCTTCACGGACTTTTTTATTTTTGATATTAACTTTCTCTATTAACAATTTCTTAGAATTTTTATGGTAGGCCACATGGTGAAGTGTGACAAATGCTTCCTCAAATATATATGGCTATTAGGTAACAAGAGCCTCAACAATTTCCCTTATTTCCATCAATATTTTCTCCAACCAATTGTGTTCTTGTATCACTTCATATACATCCATAACTCATGGACTTTCCTCAATTTTAGGTATTTCCAGTCCCATTTTCTAAATTTATCTCTTTCTTTTAACAAAAGTATGTACAACATGATATTTTTCCAAAATTTTCTTTATAGGTCTAAGTTAAAAACACTTAGACTTTGTGTATAGAATGAAAATTAGATCTATTGGAAGATCGATGCATATATGTTATTCTTTCTAATCTTGGTAGTGCATATTATGTTTTTGTATCTACCTTTTATGCCACCAGAGACACTCTAAGGACTTCTTATAAAAATCCCTCTCTTGAGTCCTTTTGTGATGCTATGATTCAAGAGCATGATAAGCTTCTACAACTTGGATTGATTATCACTTCAGGTACCTCCGAAAAATCCTTAGGTACCTCTAAAAAATCCTTAGAATTACAAGAAGAAACATCCTCTCCACAACAACAAGAAAAAGGGTCCCAAATCCTCTCATCCAACTTCCACTCCTAATGGTGACAATGGAGAAAAATATAAAAGTAAGAATACTCACAAACATTACAACTTTTTGGGGAAATATGGTGACGAGGAGTCCAATTGTTTTAAGAACATGTAAACTTTAGAAGAAACTATAAATAAGAACAACATCTATTGAAACTTATCTTAATCAACACCCGATAATTAGCTCAAAACAAAATCACTTTATCTACTAAAAGCATGGCTAAGTAATCAACTAAACACACAGTGGAAGCATAAATAAGGAAACCAAATCAAGCACACATAAAGACCAATATTTTTGGGTAGATACCCTTGGAAAAATCCTGGAGGGAAAAATAATGCTGAGAATGATTTTATTATGCTAAAATCAGAGCTCCCATAGCGAGGATAGTGGCCCACTAAGAGAAATACAACTGTAGACTAACCTAGCAAGGTCTAACCTACTATACGACTAGTTCTTGAATGATTTTTGAGGCATACATGATTCACCTTCTTGTGAATCCTGTATATATGTGACTTTTTACACTCTGAACCATGTATCAATATGGAAAACTTGTATGGCCAGTTCTGTATGATCTGACACTCTCCTATGGATTCCTCAAATTGAAACCCACCTATGTAAGCCTCTCTTCTCTCTTCTCCTTGACAAAATCTCTAGATGGAATTCTTTCTTCTTCCCTATCCAAGATATCCTTGAATCAAAGTCCTTTTTGCTCCAAGCTCTCAAGTATCAAGTCTCCTTGAGCTTGTCAAGTGTCTTTCTCCTTCACCCTAGCCATGCTTTTGTAATCGTGAGTTATAATCTATTTCTTATATCACTTGAGATTACATGCTAATATTGCATGCATCCTAATTTTTATCATTTTATAAAATAACTCAATTAAGTAATTAATTAATAAAATAAATTTACTTTAATATTTCATTTAATTAAAGTAAATCCAAGAGTAGAATTATTTGGATGATTTCCACAAGCCTAGACACATATACTTATGCAGAAATACCTACCTGATGCTACCACTAGCATAAAAAACATCAATATTTATTCTACTTCTTCCTCTTCTTGTCATGGACATGCACTTTCTACTTCTAGTTTCTCCTTCAATGAAACTTATACTTCTTCTTTTGATGAGTGGATTATTAATTCTGGAGAATATTATCATATGGATAAGGATAAAGCCATATTTTTCTCTCTTAATGAATGTAACACCAATGAAATATTTGTTGGAGATGATAGATCTCTTATTGTTGTAGGGTCTGGAACAATTAAAGTATATAATGGTCATTTCAATGATGTATTATGTGTTCCAAGTATTTCCTGCAACCTTCTAACAGTATATCAAATCACTCATTGAGGTGAAGGCACAACCATAGATTTTTCACACCACCAAGTTGTAATCAAGGATATAAATGATCCCAAGCATGTTATCACAACTGTAATAGTTGATGATATGACTAGGTTGTATAATTTTGACAACTTTGGGTCATCATATTTTCCATCGGTTTTTGTTGCTCATAGTGATGACTTGAGAAAATTTTAGCATGGGCAATTTGGTAATATAAACTATCGCTCATCTCAACATCTATGAAATCAAAATATGGTGATTGCTCTTCCACTTGTTTCATGAAAATATGGTGTTTGTGCTAGTTTTGTTCTTGGAAAACATCATTGGGACAATTTTGACAAACGTGCCTCTTAGCATGCCTAGACCCTTTTGTAGCTTTTTCACAGTGACTTGTGTGGTCCACTTTCTTCTCATTTTTTGGGTGCAAGTATTTCTTAACTTTCATTGATAACTTTTCCAAACTAACTTGGTTTTACTTCTTAAAACTTAAGAGAATTTTTTTTTACAAGTTCTTGGCCTATAGGGCCCTTGTAGAAAAGCAATCTGGACATCAAATTCAAAGGATAAGAATAGAACATGTAGGAAAATATCTAAACAATCAATTTACAAGTTACTGCACTATAAATAGAATCTAAATGAAACACACTATTCCATATACACCACATCAAAATGGTGTTGTTGAGAGAAAGAACCATGTTAGTCTCCAGTTTTGACTATATTTTTGCCTATATCATGTCAAATATACCTCCATTCTCATATCTAGTATCATTTCCTTCTGGCCTTACCATGACANNNAACTAAATGGGGCTATTCAATGTTTCTTATGATTCAAATTATTTTTAATGTATTTTGATATTTTAAACTAATGTTGATACTAATGTGACATGAGTTAGGTACTGTTCCTTTGAAACAGAACTTATTAGTACCATGTACCAGCTCACACTTAGTGGAGATACCAAAGAAGCTGCCGAAGACTTGCACGACATGGCCAGAGTGGATTGATAGTCCGATTCATATGGTTGATTGAGTCATAAATCAATATGCTGAATTAGGACGAGATTGTAGAACCATTTTATTAGAATGCTTTATGATCCACGCTTCTTGACACTACGTGTCATGAAGCTATGAAGTTCGTTTTAACTGACTATGAGTCATTTTCGGATCTGAGATCCATTTAGATTAATGCACCTATGTTTAAAAATATTTTGGAGAGGATATATATAAACTGGGATCACTCTCAAGAAACGTTGGTTACAATATGCTATGTGATACGATTTCTGATAAAACAAATTTGCTATGCGTTATGTTATTCGTTGTTAAATGATTTGAGTTTTTTATGAAATATGGAGCATGAAGTATGAACAATTTTTGCATGGAATGATCTGAGTAGCTCTGGTTTCATTTTAGGGCGATTGCACCTCTTGGTTGGGCCCGCCAACAGGTTCAATTCGCTGTCTCTTTTCCACAATAGAGTTAGTTTATTTTCCAGTTTTAGAATCTGCATGTAAGTTAGTTTTGAGTTTGGAATTACTTTGTCAGATTCAGTGTGATATCAACTCATAGATTGATGAATGTTGAATGTGTTATTTATTCTTGTAGAACTTGAATAATGAACCAAGTGCTTAACCTAGATTTGCTTTGTTTCTAGTTTTCAGTTTGATCATGATTTAAAGGGAATGCGAGTTTAGGTTTACTTTGTTCTGTTAGGATAGTTAGCTTATAGTCTATTTTTAGTTTTCAATTTGATCATGATTTAAAAAGGAATGCAAGTTTAGATTTACTCTGTTCTATTAGGATAGTTAGTTTATAGTCGGATTAAAGGAAGCTTCCAGTACCTATAGGGTAAATAGGACATTTATTTGTTTTACCTGTGGTTAGATTTGGAACTGTTTTTGATGCTTAGATTAAAAGGTTTTCAAAAATGATCTTTCTTCTATGGTTTAGATAGATATGATGATGATTAGATGTTTAAGATAATGGTAGATAGTATTGGGAGATTACAACAGATCAGAAATAGAAGTACCTATATTTAAACTCAGAAATGTTTTCAGTTGATGAATTAGACAAGAGATGATTAGTTTCAAGATAATTATTAGGGTTCAGTTTCTAAG
>CBVK0100409134.1:8862-21118 GCA_900067695.1 Picea abies | reverse complement strand
TGCCCATTGAGTCTTGACCCCAACCACCTCACCCACTTTACATGGCTTAGGGAGGGATCTCCTGGAAACTCTCTTTGACCTAGGGCAAGATCTACCCAACAAGACACCTTGTCAACCCTCCCATATTCAAGCTTAACAAGTCGCATAATGTCTTTGAGCAATTAATTGTTTGATATAGTGATCTTTGATGCAAATGCTTAGGTGGCTCATTTATTGATTGGATTCACTTATCATGATGTTATGACTTGAGATCCTTGGAGGGCATGCTTATTTGTTATGCAAGACCTAGTTGGTGGACAGTTTTGGAAGAACAAGCCTAGTTTGGGCTTCCATGGGGATTGAAACCCACAGGTGGATGCCAAGGGCTTGCACGCTAGATCAAAAAGATCAAACTTGAAAGGCCTTAAAGATGACTTGGACAATGTAGCCTAGCCCCAACATGCCAAACGTTTTGCCTAGGAGAGGCAAAACGTCCCATCTAGAGGCATGACGCCACCTAGGGGGGTTAGGGCTTGGTGGTGAGGTGACATGCATTGGCACATGGATGTTTTGAAGGAATCATGAAGGAAGTCGTCTTGACACTTGACATGTGGCTTTGGGAAGCCTCTCCACTCTCCTCCATCACCAATGACCTCCTCTAAGTACCAAAACGTCCCCTAAAGGGGTGACGTCCTTCTAAATTAGGGCTTTTCTTATGTGCAAAAGTCAATTTTAAATGAATTACTTTGTTAAGAGGGCAAGATTAGGGTTGTTGACCCCTAGTCTTGTGGTTTAACCCTAAATATGTGGACAAGTCACCTTGGTGACATTTTGTATAAATAAGAGATCATAAGATCTCATTTCAACATAACTCTCCCTCTTGTGAGAAGTACTTGGACTGAAATTTTCACTCTCTTGTGCTTTTATTTATGGCTATGTCTTGAATTATTGGTTGATGGAGATGGTGTGCTAGCCTTGGAAGGCTTTCTTCATTTGCTTTTTGGTGATTAGTCTAGCTTTTGTTGCCTTTTAATGCTTGAAGGTGCCATTTAGTTCATTGTATTATCATTTGTACAAGTTAAAGGTTCTATTTGCTTGAGCCAAGCAAGGAGTATAAGGGTATACACCCCTACTTGTGTTTCCACCATTTATTTTCTAAGGGTATATTGCTTCATAAGGGTTTACTAAGAAGAGTATAATTGCATACACCCTCCTAGTTAAAACCCAACTAGAGAAGCTTGCCTTGGGGAGTAAAAGGGTTTACACCCCCAAAAAAGTAGCCCACCTAGCTTATTCACATTCTCTTCACTCCATTAACCCAAACTTTTGAAGGCTCTAGTCATTTACTTGTTGCATCAAGTTTTCCTTGAGCCTTTAGCTCTCTTGCCTCATTGAGGCATCCTCCTCCTACTACTTTGTTAGTTGTTACTAACACTAACCTACAGCCATTAGGGCTGCCTAACCCTAGCTGATAACTTACTCCTAACTCCTAAACTAACCATAGATTTACCCCCTAAACTTTGCTAGTCTAACACACTAAACTAGGCACATCTTTTGGGCTATTTTGGGCACTTGTTAATGGTTAAATTTGTTGTTGTACATCATTGAAAGTTACAGCCATAAGGCTGATATATTACTACAGAAATCTACTTTATAACAGTTTTCTTTGTTCAGTCCAAGAGTGCTATACTTAGTTCATAATCGATTGTTAATTTCATTGATGATATTGTTAGTTAACCTTGTGCTTTTATATGCTGATTTAGATATCTTTTGTTGCTGATATAACTGCTGCATAATAGGGACAGCAAGCTTAACTTGCTGATTCATCTAACAAATTGCTTTGCAAGTAGTTTTCCCTTGTGTCTCAGGCAGGTATAATCATCCGACAAAGCATTATACTTTTGGGACAGCTTTCCTTGGTCTACAAGTCATCTTCCTTCGACTCCTCTTCCACTTAGTTTTTCTGACCTCTAGGGGCATTTCCATCTTCCTTCCCTTTCTCTTACCCTTTCCCCTAGGGTCTCCGGGATCGCCTCCCAGGAGTGACTTCAGTCACCCACAAGTGCGGAACCTACATCAAGGTGACATTGGGTGTAGTGTCCCATAGCTATAGCACTTGCTTCTGTGGTTGGGTCGGGCTTTGTGCAACCTACAACTTGTGTGATAACATTTTGGCGTCATTGTCGAGGAGGATTTTGAATCCTCTTCGGAACCCTAACGACACTTTGGCAAGCTATCCCAAAGCCTTCCCCTTAGCTTGCATGGCGACTCCACCCAAGGGACATTCCCTTTCCACCTTTCTTGATGAGCTCATTTTGAAACTCATCTGGCTACTCCACCTTCCTAGAACCCTTCCTTTCCCAAACATTTCCCCCTAGGAGGTTCAAGCCTTCTAAGGTTTACCAAAGAAGGCCACCTCTCAAGCCTCCCATTATTAAAACCCTTTTCCATAATACCCTTCCTCTTGTTCCAATGGGTCACCCTTGGGAAAAGGAACTCTGCAAACCCTTAACATGGCCAATATCCAAGGATACCCTAATACAATGCCAAGGGTGGAACCTTTTCACTACCCTCGTGTCAGAGCAGAAGCAAAGACTAAAGTTTCCAACAACAATGCTCCTGATCTGATTGCTCTCCTAACTCAAAAGATAGACCAAATGAATACTCAATTTGTTCAGGTGCAGAATTAGCTCATGAGTCGTATGACTACAGTGGAGAGAAATCAATATGCTTCCAGACCTCAATTTGCCAGACAACAGAGAGATGCCACAGGTTGGAAACCGAGATCTCAACAGGAGCCAAAGGCCCCCGATACTTTGAAACCTGTTGGGACAGTTGATGTAGAAGCTTGGTGCCTCCTGTGCCAAGAACCCCACAGGGAAGATGAATGCCCTCGACGAGATGAAGATTCTCCTGACAATGTGAATTTCATTGATATGATTTGCACTTTCGAAGAGGAACAAGTTACCCAAGAGCAAATAAATGAAGCTAGAAGAAGAGGAGAAAGAGAGGGGAGACTCCGGGCCTTGAATAAATTGGCAGATGATTAGAAGAAGGAATTAAGGAAGAGGGAATATCTAACCTAAACTAGAAGAAACAAAGCATCAGCCCCTCCATCACAGCCTGATACTCCTCTTCCATCAACAGAGAAGGTGGCTCCACCACATCCACCGTCGGTATGTGAATTGCTTCCTAAACCAACTCCTACAAATGATATTCAGTTAAATATAGATGTTGCAAGCATGTTTGGAAAATTGAATACGACAGTCCCAGTCACAGAGATGTGTAAGATCCCTTCTGTGAAAAGGGAAGTTTTGAGAGTCTTATAGGTACTAACCAAAGAGGAAGATCCTCCCATCATCTTGAACACTATGTATCTCGATCGGCCAAGGGACAAGAACCCTCCTTTCTATCTTTCATTAGGCATGAATGGCCTTCGCTTGAACAATTGCATGCTTGATTCAAGGGCCTCAACAAATGTCATGTCATTGAAGGTAATGAAACAACTTGGTTTGAAGACAACCCGACCTTATGGAAATGTTTGTGGTATTGATTCACGAAGGGTCAAGGTCTTTGAGGTGTGTGAAGACGTTGAGGTATTTTTGATCAATTTTCCACATATCATCCTCCTCATGGACATATTAGTGATCAATGTTCAAGATACCTGGGGGATGCTCTTGTCGAGGACCTAGTCCTCATCCCTTGGGGGTTTTCTTAGCATGAACCTTACACATGCATATATTCCCATGGGCGATGGCACGTATGAAATCGTACATAACTGGGAAAAGAACGATACACATGTGATGGATTTGAGGGGCCCTAAATATGTCAGTGAACACTACTATGATATGCCTCCACAGGCTTTTGAGTATGATCCATTCGAGTTACCCTTCACACAAGAAGATTTCATAGAGATGTTTCTCCCATGGATAGATAAGAAGAAAACTGCAAAATACCATGGGAAGTAGTTGGGGTCTATCCATATTATGCAAGAAGAAGATGAGAAACATGAAGAGATCGTCAAAAAGAAAGCCCACACAGAGCCTCCACACATTGAGAATACACCTTGCATTGATTTCAATGAAGGAAGTCTTGCGCTCATGTGGGACAAAAGAAAGGACAAGACCAGATATGACCAAAAAGATAACAACTCATGGCTTGGCCCTTACATCATCAAGACGAAGTATGATAAATAAAGGTACTATCTAGTGGCATTAGACGGAAGGAAGATGCCACTACCATTGGATGGATCTATTGTCCAACCTTACATCCAGGTCACATTACTTCTTCAGGGCCCTTGCCCCAGCTAAGTAGGTAAGTCATCTTGCTTTCCCCCGCATTTGCATCTTGATTGTTCATACTAGTTTAGATGCATTTCATTTTCATTTTGCTCTACTTGCATATTGATTTCATGCTTAGCTTAGAAATTTTTGAAAAAATGTCAATTTTTTTCTTTTCTAGATTAGTTTTCATTTTTGGATTTATATATATATGGATGAAGGGTGATAGCACCACCCCAGATGCTATGATCCCTTTGTCTGAGTTTTTGGCAAGCACAGGTCTACCAGGAGATGTTGTGGTTCTCATGCACTCTACAGCGAGCACATGTCCCCAAGTAGGAGCCAGATGTTATCCCCATTTTGTGGATAACTAGGGAGATTATGTCTCGAGGCCCTCAAGTTACATATATGGAGTATCGAGAGACTACATGACCAACAGTCTTTGTTTGCACAAATGGGGACCCTCCTCACCACCACAGATGGTCACAGATTTCCAGATAGCATCCACCACATCAGCTGGCTTCCGAAAGGCAATGGGCCTTGCTCCATGAGGTACAAGTCAGTATTATGGTAAGCATTATTTCAATAGTTAAGCCATTTGAGTATGTTGTAACTTAGATTTCTCTAGATTTCATGATATATGCTTGGACATTATGCCTTTGACCTGCTTCACCTTGGTGGTTGACATTGTGCCCTAGTAAGTGGTCTTCCTTGGGGATGGGTTTACTACTAGGAACTCCCTTGAAGAGCCATCGTACCATTCCCGACCATACCTACCACTTTCCATCACTATTCCCCCCCATTTCATTATATCTTGGGATTTTAGGGTGTATTGACCCAAGAAGGGGTTATCCCTCATTCTATGGGAAGAAGGGGTTGAAGGCCCAGAGGGATTGATGTTGGGTTAAAGATAAAACCCTATGTATAAACCTTCTAGATGGATCACCAAAGATGTTAATTTTTAGAGCTGCTATTAAGTTTCTTTTCAATTTACTAGATAACAATAGCATAGGTAGGATCACTGAGAGAAACACCATCACAAGATACACAGCATTTATCCTGGGAAACCCTCATAGGAGAGAAAACCCAGCAAAAACTTCCTTAATATAGATTGCCAATACAATGCCAAGATAAAAGACCAAACACTAGAGAATAACCGACACTGAGCAATGCGCCTCTCTCTCTCTTCCTTCTTCCAGCAACTAGTAACTGCAGCTTCCTTCAAACCTGTGCACTAGATGAGTGAGCTGAGTGAGTGAGAAAGTGAGGCGCCATCCTCACTTATTTATACTAGCTGGTAGGGGCTAGGGAGGTGTCTCTTCATTGAGCAGGGCCGACTTTTCTTAGTGGCTAAAACCACTTTAATTAGGGCTGGGAGGCGACTTCTTAATGAGCATGATATAATTAGGGTTTGACCAATCCACAAAAGGGGATTTGGTCATTTACAAAGCCCGACATTATCAATCCACAAAAGGGGATTGATCTAGTTAATAATAACTCAATAATAAATAGAATACTCTTTGCAGTTACAATTTTTCAACACTCCCCCCCTTAACAAGAAGGGTATTCTACAACACAGCATCATCGGAGAGAGAAGGTAGCAACATCATCTTTGTCTTGAACACTGACTGGCATATCTATAAATCATCGAAAGTTTTTCTCATTATCAATATCATCATCCACAGCATGGAGCTAGAATGGCATCATCATCATCTGCATCAACATCAGTTAGTATAACATCATCATCATCAATAACAGCATGAGGCTGATACAACATCAACAACAACAGCATCATCAACACGAGGCTGAAATAACATCATAGTTAGAACAAGGTTGATACATCGCCAACAGCAGCATCATCATCACAACACGAAGGTTGGATCAACAACATCATCACAGCACAAAGGTTGGAGCAACAACATCATCACAGCACAAAGGCTGGAGTAACAACGTCATCATCATCATGGAGCAACAAAATGAGGCTGGTGTATCAACAACATTTTGTGGTACTCTGAGAGTCCCTAAGGAGCTGCCCAAAAATCATAAGATTCCCTAGGATGTAAAATCCTAACGGAGCTACCACGTGGTACTCTGACAGACCGTCCTTACCGAACCTTTGGGATCTACTCAGGAATCATGAGATTCCCTAGGATTATAAAAATCCTAACGGAGCTACCACTACTGACCACAGCTAGCATATACATGCACAGGTACTCTGACAGACCGTCCTTACCGGACCTTCAGGATCTGTCCAAAGATGATCAATGCCCTAGGATATAAAATCCTAATTGAGCTACCCGTTGTTGGTCAGGATACCATAGTATCATCAGCATCACTCCCCCTTTCGAGCGAGGCCCTTTCAGACTCTACCAAGCTTGTCTTGAAAGTGCTCAAACTTTAGACGAGACAGAAGCTTGGTCAACACATCTGCAACCTGCTCACCTATCCCAACATATTGGAGCTTTATGGCTCCCCTCTGCACCATATCACGAATAGTGATACCGAATTTCTATGTGCTTCGACTTATCATGGAACACAAGGTTCTCTGTCATCTTTATGCAACTCTAGTTATCACATAGAATCATGGTTGCTTCCATCTCCAGATCAAATAGACCTGTCAACAACTTCTGAAGCCATATGGCTTCACAATTGGCGGAACATGCAACAATGTATTCCGCTTCTGTCATGCTGAGAGCAATATTGGATTGCTTCCTACTCTGCCATGAAGTCATGGCTGACCCCAGACTGAAACAACATCCTCAAGTGCTCTTTCTATCAAAAATACTTCCAGCCCAATCTGAATCGGTATAACCAATCATTCTGAAGTCATGATCTCCATTATAACAGAGACTAAAATCAAACGTACCCTTAAGGTATCTCATCACATGTTTTGCAGGAACAAGGTGAACGCGTCTGGGCTCTACCAAGTACTAACTCAAGGTGTTCACAGCAAAACATATATATGACCTGGTGTTCGTCAGATATATCAATGATCCAATGATCTGTCTGTACGGCATAGCATCAACCAATTCTGACGACGTATCAACCAGGAGCTTCAACTTTGTTTCCATGGGTGTGTTCATGGATTTACACTCCAACATATTGAACCTCTTCAATATTTCTACTGCATACTTCCCTTGGTTAAGGAAGATCTTCTTTGGGCTCTACCAAACTTGAAGACCTAAGAAATAGTGCATAAGGCCTAGGTCTTTCATCTCAAATTCTCCAACGAGCTTCTTCTTACAATCAGTGATGATCCTTTCTTCTCCAGTTAAGAATAAATCATCCACATACAACAGCAATATAACTGGCTCATCATTCATAACCTTGAAGTAAAGGTTAAAATCAACTTTACTATTGGTAAAGCCCAAGCTCGTTAGGAAATTGTCAATTCTACCATACCAAGCTCTAGGAGCTTGCTTCAATCCGTACAGAGCCTTTTTCAACCTGCAAACATGCGTCTTTCTGTCTTCAACTTCAAACCCTTGAGGTTGTTCTATGTACACCTCTTCTTCAATAACACCATTCAAGAAGGTTGTTTTCACATCCATCGGGTGTAACTTCCACTTCATCTTAGTTGCAAGGGCTATGATGGTTCTGATAGAAAAATACCTGGCTACAAGAGCAAACATCTCTTCATAATCAATGCCTTCCTTTTGAGAAAAGCCACGAGCTACAAACCTTGCTTTATATTTTTCAATACTTGCATCAGCAACATGTTTTATCTTGTATAACCATTTGGAAGATACCACATCTTTTCTCTTCGATCTGGGAACTATTTCCCATACATCATTCTTTATAATTGATTGGTATTCTTTTGTCATGGCATCTGCCCATTCTTTCTTCTGAATGGCTTCATCAAAAAAGCAAGTAGGCTCCTTCTCTATGAGATCACACATCAAAGCCATATAACTATAGAATGGCTTAGGTTTATTGACTTGTCTCATGGTTCCTTTCGAGGCACCATACTTCTCTCCATCTTGAATATGTTCCCTCACCCAAGTTGGCTTTCTCTTGTGAGAGATCGTCATCTGGGGAGGTTCTTGAGATTCTATCATATCATGATCTTTATGAATCTCGTCATCAGGGGAAACTGTGACTTCCCTCACTA
This sequence comes from Picea abies, assembly GCA_900067695.1. NCBI lineage: Eukaryota > Viridiplantae > Streptophyta > Pinopsida > Pinales > Pinaceae > Picea > Picea abies. The sequence continues at coordinate 12,748 of CBVK0100409134.1, read as the reverse complement.
GTTCTACAACTCTGGCAGCTACAGGTTCTTCTTCATATACTTCTTCAAGATGGCATCTCCTTGATTTCTTGATTGTTTCATCTTCATCAATGGTTACATCTCTGTTGATCTTAATATGATGGTAACCTGGTATATAAATTATGAAGGCTTTTGAGACCTCACAGTATCCAACAAATATTCCCTTCTTTCCTGAAGGGTCCAGCTTGGTTCTCTTCTCTTTCGGAATGTGTACAAACAATGGACAGCCAAATATCTTGAGATGGCTTACTTCTGGCTTCTTTCTGGAGAACATTTCTTCGGGGGTTTTGAACCCAAGTGCACTATGGGATAATCTGTTTTGTACATACATTGTTGTTCTTGTTGCTTCTTCCCATAAGTGCATTGGAAGATCTTGATCATGGATCTTCGTCTTCACTGCTTCCATTATAGTTATGTTCTTTCTCTCTGCTACACCATTTTGTTGAGGATTGCAGGGAGTGGTGAGCTCCCTCTTAATTCCAGCATCTCTGCAAAAGTTTACAAACTCTTTTGAGGTGTATTCTCCTCCATTATCTGACCTGAGTATATTGATCTTTCTTTGAGAGAGATTCTCTATTAAGGCTTTGAATTCCTTGAATTTTCCAAACACTTCATCATTTGACTTTAAGAAGTAAACCCAAGTCTTGCTAGAATAGTCATCAATAAATGACACATAGTATACATACCCACTAAGAGAGGTGGATGGCATGGGGCCACGTACATCTGAGTGGATGAGCTCCAAGACTCATGCTTTATTGTCGCTCTTTGAGAAAGGATTCTTTACGTTCTTTCCTTGTGCACATCCCTTGCACACACCTTTATGATCAACCTTGAAATCCGGTAGACCTGTAACTGCCTTTGCTCACAAATGGTAAGGCCTTATAGTTAATGTGGGCTAGTCTTTTATGCCAAAGTTCACATGGACTCTCAGTAGAGTGAGTCAAGGCTGCAACCGATTGACCTTTTAATTTGTATTGGCCACCTTTAGGCCACATAAGGACTTCACCATCTATGAATGCAACCCTGAAGCCTTTCTTATCTAAAGCTGAGATAGAAAGCAAATTCTTCGTCAAACCTTATACATATAGTACATCCTTCATCTTCATTGGGGTCCCTAAATCAAGTTTGTAATTGGACTCTCTCATTCCTTTGATAGGGTACTGGTAATCATCTCCTAGTGTAACTTTCTAGGGAAAGTTCCTTTCTGCAAGGGTAGAGAGAATGTCTCTCTGACCTGTCATGTGCTTAGAAGCACCACTATCTATGAGCCAAGTATCCTCACCAAGTGACATTGATCCTAAGAGAGCAGAGATTAAGACACTCTTCAATCTTTTCTTTAATCATCTTCATGAGTGGCTCATCATCTTCAACTGCATGGGCATGGTGTCTTTTGTTATTTCTCTTCTTCTATTCTTCTCTTCTAGCTAGACAATTCTTAGCAATATGTCCCATCTTGTCACAATGGTAACATTGATATGATGAGAAATCTTTTTCTCTTCTTTGACCTTTCTGGAACTTTTGGAATCTCCTTGGAGGGTGAGATTCTTTATGGATGAATCTATTTGGGGAGTGAGGTTCCTTATGTAGGTGGGTCTCCTTCTTGAACTGAGACCTTCTCTTTCCTCCTTTAGCATGAGCAGCTAGGGCTTGGTCTTCATCCCTTAATAGCATTGCTTCTCGGTTAGCCACTCTTGCTTCTTCTTGAACACATTCTTCCCAAAGGCTGTCAAATTGTAGATTTTCCATTTTGGCACAAATAGTTTGGATGAAAGCATCCAAAGGCCTTGTGAGACCATTAAGAGTTGTCAATATGAGTTCATCTTCATCCAAGTTGTCTCCAATTGCTTCTAGTTGTTCCTTGAACTGAGAAACCCTCGAGAAATATTCATGAACGGTTTCTCCTTTCTGCATCTTTGTATTCTTGATTTGGTTTCTCAAGTTCATCTTTCGATTGATATTCCTTCCTTCATACATTCTGGTTAGGGAATCAAACATTTCTTGATCTTTAGTGATCTTTAATAGAGTCTGCAATGATTCTTTTGACCCTAACCATATCTTTATGATACCAAGCTTTAGTTGTAGCATCTATGGGTTTTGGTACATTTTCCTTGATGAATTTTGCAAGGTCATTCTCTTCAAGAATGAGTGCAATCCTATACTTCCAGGCACGGAAGTTATCCACACCTTTTAACTTGTCAACAACCTTGGTGCTTGCAGGCATCTTGACATGAAGTTGGGAAAATGACCAAAAGTTGAAAGTGCTTAGAAATTAAATTTGAACTTACCAGGAGGTGTGCTTGGCTGAGGCGAGTAGCCTGGTGCAGTTAGTTTTCAGAAAATCCAAATCTTACCCCTTCAAAATAGATCTACGCAAATATGGACTGGTGCTTCTCGTACTGGTTCCGGTTTCCTGGTTTTCCGGTTTTCTGGTACTAGTGAAAACTAGGGTTTCACTTTCTGGGAGTTTTGTCCACTGGAAAAGTGTGTTCAAGCTACAATGAGTTCGCTAGGCTAGGGCGCACTTCCTTGATGAGTTTTAGGCTAAAATTCTTCTCTAACAAAAGGCCCTAATTTTCTTGTATAGCAACAGTGACATTTTGCTTATCCAGTGAAAGGTGCTCTCTTCAGCATAGCTCTAATACCATGTTAATTTTTAGAGTTGCTATTAAATTTCTTTTCAATTTACTAGATAACAATAGCATAGATAGGATCACTGAGAGAAACACAATCACAAGATACACAACATTTATCCTGGGAAACCCCCATGGGGGAGAAAACCCAGCAAAAACTTCCTCAATATAGATTGTCAATACAATGCCAAGATAAATGACCAAACACTAAAGAATAACCAACACTGATCAATGTGCCTCTCTCTCTTCCTTCTTCCGGCAACTGGTAATTGCAGCTTCCTTCAAACTTGTGCACTAGATGAGTGAGTTGAGTGAGTGAATAATTGAGGTGCCATCCTCACTTACTTATGCTAGCTGGCAGGCCCTAGGGAGGTGTCTCTTCACTGGGCAGGGCCGACTTCTTCGCTTAGTGGCTAAAACCACATTAATTAGGCCTGGGGGCCGACTTCTTAATTAGCATGATATAATTAGGGTTTGACCAATCCACAAAAGGGGATTTGGTTATTTACAAAGCCTGACATGATCAATCCACAAAAGAGGATTGATCTAGTTAACAATATCTCAATAATAAATAGAATACTCTTTGCAGTTACAATATTTCAACACAAGAAAGCAACGAAACGCGTATCTTTGAGTAAAGGGGGACCTACAATTAAATATGATTAAAAATGCTTAAAAGGTTAGTTGAAGGATAGGTCTCATCACGAGCCAGCCTATCATATTCATGAATATCTAGTGGTATGACATTACCATCATCTGGTCACCAAGCAAGGGTAATGGCTCTCAGTTGCATGGCTGAGAGAAAGGGGATCATATCACGAGCCTGCCTTCTCATTTCCACTAGGTGTTTGTGGGTAACATTGTCATTATCTAGACACCACGCCAACGTAGTGGCCTTCAACCTTTCCCTAAAATTATGAAAGAATGAAAGAATGGCAAATAATGGGCTTGGAAAAAGTGCATTGCGGACAAAGGTACCACACACCCTCTACAAAGGCACCCATGAATGAGACACTACGACCTCCTATATCTCATGAGCCCTATGCCCATTGACTCTTGACCCCAACCACCTCACCCACTTTACATGGCTTAGAGAGGGATCTCTTGGAAACTCTCCTTGACATAGGGCAAGATCTACCCAATAGGACACCTCTTCAACCCTCCCATATTCAAGCTTGAAAAGTTGCATAATGTCTTTGAGCAATTAATTGTTTGATATAGTGATCTTTGATGCACAT
>CBVK0100409101.1:0-10481 GCA_900067695.1 Picea abies | reverse complement strand
ATTGTTATTATCTTCATCAAATACAAATGAATGCTTAATTTGCACCTTTGTCTCTACTTGCCCAATTTCATTGCAAAGAACTGAGAGGAACCCTAAAAGTGCATTTGTCTTGAGACGGTCTTAAGAGAAATGAATCCTAAGGAGAAAGGACTTGGAGCCATATCACCATAGAAAGGTATAGATCCACTATTGTATTCTTTCTACTTATAATAGTATCTCCTTTCTCCTCACTTTGTAGTATTTATTAACCCTTAGAATTGAAACAAAAATCACGTATACAGAGATTATATATGTAGAAAACCAGATACAAGAGACAAATAAGATGAAATATGCAAAATATACCCTTGCAGTAATGATTATTATAAGAAGGAAACCAATGATCACTTGCCTCTTAAGGTGGGGAAACCTTTCATTAAGCAAAGATCCTAATACAATGATACTCAAGAAACACTCCATAGCTTCCTAGCTCTTTAAATAGATTCTCAATAGCAAAACCCTAAGTACTTGTGGCTCCCTCGTTAATGAATACCAACTAGCTAGTGGGCCTTATTCAATAAAGTGGACTCCTTTATAGTAAACAACTATCCACTATCATCTAATGGACCTTATTCATATAAGATGGTTACATACATTAATTAACTAACTCCTAAGTAACCTAAAGTAGGGAGGTTAGGGTAGGACCCTAAGATGCCTTCCCCCTTCAAAAGTAACATTGTCCTCGAGACTAGAGGTGGGGAAATTGCTGCAAAATCATCGTTGGTTCCTAAGTGACATATTTTGTTACACATATTTCCATTGGATCAATACTTCATGAATTGTGCATTAACACAATTGATGCTTTCTAGTGGCTAGTACTACTTTGGAGCCAAATGGACCCTTCTTCATCAATTTTTAGAAGATCAGTTTGCACCCTACACTTCAATCTCAAACCTTCTTCAAAAATGACATAGGGCCAAGATTATCTTTGAGTGGGTTGTAAGAGCCAATTTGTAGACAACTTGTCCAATGTGATGGATAATTGTATAAGGTCCATAGAACTTTTGTGTTACCTTTTGGTGGATTTTATTTTTGAGGGAGATTTGTTTATAGGGTTAAAGGTAAATAAACACTTGATCCCTTTCTACAAAACAATTCTTGGAGCGATTTCAGTCATCTTGTTTCCTCATTCTATTTTTAGACATAATCCAATTATCCTTAAGTGATCCGGAAATCCTTAGATACCAATCTTAATCTTCAAAAACCCATATTAGCATCTAAATTGATTCAGAATAATTATTGATCGTATTGAGGTGATTTGTAGAACACATGATGATGTGCTTATTATCCAAAACCTTTTAAAATGATGAATAACTTGAAGCATAATGAGATAACACAACAGAGAATAAAAGAACTAAAAAATAAAATATTGATGACAGAGTTTACTACATCTCCGAGTTCCCTTTTAAACAGTGAGACTTCTTTTCATAATCTCAAAATGTTCAAATTACAATACAAAATGGACTTACAAAGTCAAATTTTAAATCACTCTTAAATTATGATGCTCAAACTAAAAAATAGATTATATCATTGAATTCACTGAGAAATTATGAGAAAAATGAGTGTAAACTCGACCACATTCTGAACTAGCTTAATTTCACCCTCTTTACATGCCAAACGATGCACTATGGTGCTCATTAATGACAATTTGGACTGATATTTTCATAGGAAAGGTCTTAGCACAAAAATACCATCAAAATCATACTCTTAAGAAAATGAGAAAAATGAGTATAAACTTCATATAATTCCATTAAGAAACCTCTTGGCATGCATTACAGTGCAATCCCAAAGTATTGGTACCCTTAGACATGATCTTCGAGACCCAAATCATAGTCTTCTTTCATATGATGTGATGTTCATTGGGTTTTGGGCCCATTAAATAGGGCATGGCCCCCCTAACCCCCGTATGAACCTTACATGTCCCTTTAAATGTTTGTTGGTTGTGTTGTTATAACAACACAAACACATGGTGTATTGGTCGGCGCATGCCCCTTTAAATGTTTGTTGGTTGTGTTGTTATAACAACACAAACACATGGTGTATTGGTCGGCGCAGTCTATGCTAAGTCGTGGGTTATGGTGGGAAGTTTGGGGTTCAAGCCCCGCAAAATCCATTTCCTTTGACATATTACATTCATATTACAGTAAATATACTTTTATCCATGGGTGTATTCGATGGGACCATTGGCTGTTATGGTTAGCACATGTTGTTAAGTTGTTTGGCCAGTGCTTGGAGGTTGGAGGTTTGATTCCTTCCGACTCCAACAATTTTGATACCTTAGGCCAACTTGGCTTCTTGAAGGTGCCACATGGTGCCATTTGATTGGACCATGTGGCATTTTATCATTGGTTGTTTCTATATGACCCCTGCCACATCACTTGTTGACGTATCTGCCTCATAAACTGTACGGTAGGCCATGTGTTAGTTTATAATTGGTCCACCTATTGTCTGTCATGTCATCGTATGGATGCCATGTCACCTTGTTCAGTTAGTTGTACAATGTGCTACGTGGTGCTCTGTGGAATTTCCATGCCAAAATCATACAGTCTATACGGTCATACCACGTGTCACTCCTCCAGTGGTGACACGTGTCATCGTGACTTTGATTTTTTGCCTAGTTTGACCAAAACTTCGACCGACTATAAATTTTGCATACAAACTCTATTTAAGGTGATTTTTTTGACATTAGAAAGATATTGCTGAGCTATACGCAATGAAGTCTTTGTAGAGAAAATTTGAGATGATCACAGCTTGAGAATTGATCTAAAAATTGAAGAAGACTTGAAAAACTTGAAAATTATTGCAAGTGAATGTTATGTGTTTAAAGAAAATGGATCAGTTTGCAACACATAGATTAAAGGATTACTTACGCAAATTACACATAGACAGCAGCATAATCATTGAACATAAACACATAAGCACAACAATTGATAAAGGAGTTCACCCCTCTCTTGGGCTACATCTCCTGGTCCAACTTCCAATGGATCATTATTATTAATTGCTCAAAAAGTTCTCAACAAAATTTCTTACAATGCTCAAACTGACAAACCGACTGCTCCAATGGCTTCAGAGCATCCCAAAACCCCTGTCTGGGCTCTTTCGGCACCTCAATCGGTCGAAAAACGAAGAAGTTATGCCTCCTGGAAGTCTCCCTCTTCAAGCTTGTTGTCTCTGCATCTACAAAATGCACCCTTGTTGTTTGAACTTGGCTCACACGCAATATATGGCGTAGAAACCTAGCACTGGGCACAACCGTGCCAACGGTGAAAACCGTAGAAAGGTTATGGGCGCGCCAGCTCCTAACCGCCTAGGCACCTAGGCATATGGCTCATAGGACCGCATGCATGGCAAAAAGGTGGTTAACAGTTACAACCGTGCCAACTTCCCGCTCCGGTCGTGGTCATATGGTGTAAACATAAAACCACGGGCTAATCTACGTGCCAACCAAACTGTCGGACTATACCATATAGCATGGTCGTATGGTTGATACATAGGACCGCGGGTTGGGGCTAAGCCCCAGCCCGACCCCCAATCCAATGGTTACAATAGTCGATATTAAATATAATCAAATGCATATACCTTACAACGTACAATCGGTGGTTCAATGGTTAGCGGAGGTTTGTGAAAATTTTACATAGTGGGGGAGGACCGGGGGTCGAACCCCACGGACTCCCATAAATTTTACTTACAACCATAAACCAAACAATGAGTGACACGTGGCACCCACGGATTGGGCCACGTGTCTTCACACCATTTGCCACCAAAGGACACATGTCACTTCCTGATTCAACAACAGTCAACCAACCATTGCTTGCCATGTCACTTTTGTACGGTCATACGATCCTTCCATGTCAGACTGTACAGACTGGTACAATCAGCATCATTTTTTTTACTTGTTTGACTTGACGAACAGATCGCTATATCTCTCGCTCCCGACGTTCATTTGAGAGGAAATGAGTTGCGTTGGGTTCGCAACGATGAGGCCTATGCTCTCGTCCGGTTTGAAGTGATTATGAGCACTTTGAATTTTTGAGCAAAATGTGATCCCCTGATCACACCTCCCCATTGGGAAGCTTTTGGACCTCCAAAAGATTATTCTCAGTCTATGCGAAGATGAGGGTAAAGTTCCCTCACCCTTCCAACCTCAATCCACTTGGCCTTGCTTGGATTCGTCCCTTTAAGACCAACTCTCAAATACTCCACATTTCCTTGTTTCGAAGTTCGCATCCTCCTGTCAAGGATGGTGTCTTCCTGCAGTTCTGTTAGATACTCTGGAGAAAAATCATCTATGGAAGGAATATGAACATGCTCTCCTTGATCATCAATCAATGGAGGCTCATACAACTTCAAATTCTCAACATTAACAACTGCATACATCTGCATATAAGGAGGCAAATCTAAACGAAAAGCATTGTTACCAATCTTGTCGACAATTTTGAAGGGACCATATCGAATCGGTTTCAACTTTTTACCTTCTCCTTTAAGCCTCTGCTTGTTGATGTAAAGCCAAAATTCATCACCAACTTTGAAACTGTGATCAACACGATGCTTGTCATGTCTCATTTTATACTTGGCCTGACTCTTTTCCAACTGCTCTTGCACCACCTGATGTATTGACTGAATTTGTTCGATGAACTTCTCTGCCCAATCAATATCATATTGCCCATCAACAAAAATATCTTTCCCAAAGATAAAATCTAAAGGCGATTTGGGCAAATAGCCAAAACATGCCTCAAATGGCGACGTTTGAGTCGAAGAGTGCTTAGCTTGATTGTACGCATGCTGAACGTAGTGTAAATGTTCATCCCAAAGTTTAGGATGCTTACTGCAATAAGAACGAAGAAGATGTACCACTGTACGATTCACCACCTCTGTCTGACCATATTTCTGCGGATGAAAAACTGTGATCTTTTTAAGCTTGGTGTCCATGAGTGCCCACAAACTCGACCAAAAACTTCCAACAAATCGAGAATCCCGATCAGAAATAATGGACTTGGGCAAACCAAAATGCACCCAAACATTTTGAAAGAACAACTATGTCGTTTGTTTTGTTGTTACCTGCTTAGTACAAGGCATCAAAATACACATCTTACTAAAACGGTCAACCACAACATAAAGATAATCATGACCTCTTCTTGACATAGGTAAACCACCAACAAAATCCATGGAAATACTTTCCCAAGGTCGAGAAGGAATTGGAAGTGGAGTGTACAAAACCAACTTTCGATTACTAGGTTTACTTGTAGCACACAACGAACATCCTCGAACATATCGCGAAACACTTTCATTCATCTTAGGCCAGTAGCAGTATCTTTGCAAATTTGCCACTGTCTTGCCTACACCAAAATGACCAGCAAGAAGAGAAGATTGCGCTTCTCTTATGATGTTGATTCTTTCTCCCTGTGGAATACACAACTTGCCAAGATGATACAAGAGATTGTTATGCACATGAAAATCCAATTCTTCAACATGGTTAGAGTGGCACAAAGTTTCATACACTTCCTTAAAGTCAGTATCTAAAGCATATTGTTCCACATAACTTTCATGCATTATAGGACTTTGCTTAAGAATAACTGAAGCACTAACAATAGGATTGGAAAGCATATCAACAACTTTGTTAAAAATGCCCTTCTTATACTTGATAACCAAATGAAACTGTTGAAGAAAACCCATCCATATGAAGTGCCTAGCTTGTTGTAGCTTTGACTGTGATTGTAAATATTGCAAAGGTTGATGATCGGTGTGAATAATGGTTTCTTTTCCCAACAAATAATGCTTCCATTTCTTAACACTCTGAACCAATGCATATAATTTTTTATCATAAGTAGGATAATTAATCACGACACCATTAAACGTCTCATAATGAAAACAAATTGGCTTACCATATTGAAGCAAAACTGCTCCCATCGCATAATTACTTGCATCTGTCTGGATTTCAAAAGGTTGTGTTAAATTTGGAAGTGCAAGAACTGGCGTTGAACTGCTCTTTTCTTTCAAAGTATCAAAAGCCTGTTGTTGCTTGCCTCCCCATTGGAAACCTTGCTTGACACTTGTCACATCATGTAATGGAGCTGCAATGGATGAAAAGTTAGCAATAAACTTTCTCCAGTATTGGGCAGCTCCCAAAAAACTTCTTACCTCTGTCACATTGCTGGGTCTGGACCATTCCAAAATAACTTTAACTTTAGAAGGATCAATTTTTAATTCGCCTCCACCAACAGTATGGCCTAAGTAAATAAGCGAAGTTTTTCCAAATTCACATTTGGACAACTTCAAAAACAACTGTTCTTTCCTCAAAACATCCAAAACTATTTTCACATGTTCAATATGCTCTTCACGAGATTTGCTGAAAATCAAAATATCATCTAAGTAGACAATAACAAAATCATCCAGAAAAAGCCTCAAGACATCATTCATAACTCGCATGAAAGTAGCAAGTGCATTGCAAAGTCCAAAAGGCATTACCATCCATTCAAATAAACCTTGCTTAGTCTTAAAAGCTATCTTCCATGTGTCGCCTTTAGCAATCCTGATCTGATGATAACCACTCCTTAAATCTAACTTAGTGAAATATTTGGCATCTTTTAATTGATCAAGCAAATCATCAATTCGTGGAAGAGGATAACGATTTTTAACTGTAATTTTGTTCAAATCCCTGAAATCAACACACATTCACCATGTTCCATCCTTCTTTGGAACTAACACAATTGGAGATCCACATGGCGAAGAACTTGGTACAATTACCCCTTTGTCTAACAACTCCTGAATTTGTTTTTTAATCTCAGCATTTTCCATAACTGACATTCTATACATACCAATGTTTGGAAGTGGACAATCTTGTTGTAACTGAATTTCATGTTGGATTCCTCTTTTCGGAGGCAACCCCTTAGGTTCTTTAAACATGTCATCATACTAATTAACAACTTCAAATAGATTTGATTTTAACTTAGTATCACATCCTTGAAATGCTTCATTCTCAACATCATTTTTAGGTTTGATCATTAAGAGAACAAAATTTTGACTAGCATTAACTAACCTCTTCATTTGCCCTGCATTTATGATTGATAAATTCATCTTCTTAGTGTGAGCTCTGACAACATACTCAACTCCATCTTTAAACAAATGATACTTATTCTCCTGACGATAGAAAATAGCTTTCCTATCATACAAATAAGGACTTCCCAACACAATACCACATATATCCAACAGAATCACATCAAGCTCTACTTCATCAACGAAATTTGCAGTTATAGCAAACCTGTTGACGGGCGAAACTGACCGTCCGTCAATTGGGAGAGTGGAACCGGTCCGGGGTTGTCTAAATAACCCAATCCGTTTGGTATGGACCACCCGCATTGTTACCAATCTTGTCAACAATCTTGAAAGGACCATATCGAATCGGTTTCAACTTTTTACCTTCCCCTTTAAGCCTCTCCTTGTTGATGCAAAGCCAAAATTCATCTCCAACTTGGAAATTGTGATCAACACGATGCTTGACATGTCTCGTCTTGTACTTGGCTTGACTCTTTTCCAACTGCTCTTGCACCACCTAATGTATCGAATGAATTTGTTCAATGAACTTCTTTGCCCTATCAATGTCATATTGACCATCGAAAGCAATATCTTTCCCAAAGATAAAATCTAAAGGCGACTTGGGCAAATAGCCAAAACATGCCTCAAATGGCGACGTTTGAGTCGAAGAGTGCTTAGCTCGATTGTACACATGTTGAATGTAGTGTAAATGTTCATCCCAAAGTTTAGGATGCTTGCTGCAATAAGCACGAAGAAGATGCACCACTGTACGATTTACCACCTCTGTTTGACCATCTGCTTGGATGAAAAGCTGTGCTCTTTTTAAATTTAGTGTCCATGAGTGCCCATAAACTCGACCAAAAACTTCCAACAAATCGAGAATCCCGATCAGAAATAATGGACTTAGGCAATCCAAAGTGCACCCAAACATTTTGAAAGAACAACTGTGCCGTTTGTTCTGCTATTACCTGCTTAGTACAAGGCATCAAAATACACATCTTGCTAAAATGATGAACCACAACATAAAGATAATCATGACCTCTTCTCGACATAGGTAAACCACCAACAAAATCTTAAACATTTAAAAAAAAATCTATAAAAAGGTTTTCTTCACATGGAGTTAAGAGGCTTGATCTTGATTTTGGACATAATTAAGGAATGGTCTTGGTATTCTCATCCACGTCTCATCTTTTGTTTGAAATTGAGTTTAACTTATGATATTGTTATTATCTTCATCAAATACAAATGAATGCTTAATTTGCACCTTTGCCTCTACTTACTCAATTTCATTGCAGAGAACTTAGAGGAACCCTAAAAGTGCATTTGTCCTGAGATGGTCTTAATAGAAATGAATCCCAAAGAGGGAGGACTTGGAGCCATATCACCATAGCAAGGTATAGATCCACTATTGTATAAAATATACCCTTGCAGTAATGATTATTATAAGAAGGAAACCAATGATCACTTGCCTCTTAAGGTGGGGAAACCTTTCATTAAGAAAAGATCGCAATACAACGATACTCGACAAACACTCCATAGCTTCCTAGCTCTTTAAATATATTCTCAATAACAAAACCCTAAGTACTTGTGGTTCCCTCGTTAATGAGTACCAACTAGCTAGTGGGCCTTATTCAATAAAGTGGACTCCTTTACATTAAAAACCTATCCACTATCATCTAATGGGCCTTATTCAGAGAACATGACCACATACATTAATTAACTAACTCCTAAGTAATATAAAGTAGGGAGGTTAGGGTAGGACCCTACCATGCCTTCCCCCTTCAAAAGTAGCATTGTCCTCGAGACTAGAAGTGGGGAAATTGTTGCAAAATCATTGTTGGTTCTTTTTGAGACCATTTTGTGCTTCCTTGCTTTACTTCCACATTCCATCTTCCCTACTTCTTTACTCCATTTATTTTCCCTCTTCCACACCCCTCATTATTCCCTTTTTCTTTTATCCCTTCTTTTCTCCCTTTATGGTTACTATACTTAGTCATGTTTTAATGTTCGTGGGTTCATGGGTTGGCGGGCTTTCATTTCCACCCACTTTCTTATTTCATAAGTCTTGGTATTCTCATACATGTCTCATTTTTTGTTTCACATTGAGTTTAACTTATGATATTGTTATTATCTTCATCAAATACAAATGAATACTTAATTTGCACCTTTGTCTCTACTTGCTCAATTTCATTGCAAAGAACTGAGAGGAACCCTAAAAGTGCACTTGTCTTGAGACGGTCTTAAGAGAAATGAATCCCAGGAGTGAGGATTTGGAGCCATATCACCATAGCAAGGTATAGATCCACTATTGAATTCTTTCTACTTATAATAGAATCTCCTTTATCCTCACTTTGTAGTATTTATTAACCCTTAGACTTGAAACAAAAATCACATATACATAGATTATATATGTAGAAAACCAGATACAATAGACAAATAAGATGAAATATGAAAAATATACCCTTGCAGTAATGATTATTATAAGAAGGAAACCGATGATCACTTGCCTCTTAAGGTGAGGAAACCTTTCATTAAGAAAAGATCGCAATACAATGATACTCGACAAACACTCCATAGCTTCCTATCTCTTTAAATATATTCTCAATAGAAAAACCCTAAGTACTTGTGGTTCCCTCATTAATGAGTACCAACTAGATAGTGGGCCTTATTCAATAAAGTGGACTCCTTTACATTAAACAACTATCCACTATCATCTAATGGGCCTTATTCAAAGAAGATGGCCACATACATTAGTTAACTAACTCCTAAGTAATATAAAGTAGGGAGGTTAGGTTAGGACCCTACCATGCCTTCCCCCTTCAAAAGTAGCATTGTCCTTGAGACTAGAGGTGGGGAAATTGCCGCAAAATCATCGTTGGTTCTTGTTGAGACCATTTTGTGCTTCCTTTCTTTCCTTCCACATTCTATCTTCCATACTTCTTTACTTCATTTATTTTCCCTCTTCCACACCTCCCCTTATTCCCTTTTTATTTTATCCCTTATTTTCTCCCTTTATGGTTACTATACTTAGTCATATTTTAGTGTTCACGGGTTGGCAGTCTTTCATTTCCACCCACTTGCTGTTTTCATAAGTCTTAGTATTCTCATCCATGTCTCACTTTTTGTTTAACATTGAGTTTAACTTATGATATTGTTATTATCTTCATAAAATACAAATGAATGCTTAATTTGAGCCTTTGTCTCTACTTGCCCAATTTCATTGCAAAGAACTGAGAGGAACCCTAAAAGTGCATTTGTCTTGAGACGGTCTTAAGAGAAATGAATCCCAAGGAGTGAGGACTTGGATCCATATCACCATAGCAAGGTGTAGATCCACTATTGTATTCTTTCTACTTATAATATAATCTCCTTTATCCTCACTTTGTAGTATTTATTAACCCTTAGACTTGAAA
>CBVK0100409068.1:0-11189 GCA_900067695.1 Picea abies | reverse complement strand
TAGAGGGGGGATTTTTGTTGTTTAAACCTTGTCTTTCACCCATGTAAATTAGATCCAAGTTGATTCTCCATGCCCTGACCTCCCAACAATTTCCTCCATCACGATCAAAGCAGCGGAGTGGTAGTTATGTTTGAAAAGAAAACCATATCTCAACAACTGTTGATCTGACCTATGCATAGGTTTTCCACCATTGATCTGTGGTGGGAATTATTTATCTATCCCACATGCATGGGGAAATGCTTAAAGAAAGGGTTTATTAAAAAAAGTGCACCTTACATTACTTCTGTGTAATGAAGAGAGAGATACGAAATCATGCACCAGGAATAAAATTTTATGTCGTGGGGTCCATCATATTGAACATCAAGAGATCATAATATTAACATGGAGAAAAAACCACATTTTGGGGTTGAGATGATATGGATCATTGATTCGGTATGGAGATATCATCCTGGTCCTCGGTTAGAGGATGAGGTCATCAGAGTATTCCTGAAATGGGTTGTAACATGACTCTGATGGGAGAAAATCCGAAGCAGTGAGGATTGTTGATCTATCGGGGTGTATACAAGATTGATATGGACCATTGTATGTGGAGGGGGCGTCGAAGTCTGATGTTCAGAGTAGCCTCAGATGCTTGAGGTGGAGGAACTACGATGGGGATACTTTAAGAATCATTATGGATCGTAGATTGGTGAATAGTTGAGAAGTAATCTTAGTTGTTTGTCAGAGGAGGCTCATTGGATTATTTTGAAATTGGGTTGTAATGGGACTCCAATGGGAGAAGCTCTGATGCAGCAAGGATCATTGATCTATCGGGGTGTATACATGATCGATCTAGACCGTTGGATGTAGAGGGGTCATTGTATTCCGATGTACAGAGTAGTCTCAGATTCCTGAGGTGGAAGCACTCTGATGGGGATACTCAAAGAAGTGATTTGGATCATAGATCGATGAATAACCGAGAAGTAATCTTAGTTTTCCATCGAAGGAGGGTTTTCAGTGGCCTGGAGAGATATTGCGTTAATTGATTCTGATGACAAGGGACTCCGAGGAGAGATCTAATCCATAGATCGACGAGTGAGAGAGATGCAATCTCATCTATAGATATTTGTGGGTCCCACCTAAATACCTAGTGCAAAAAGGAGAAGGTGGGGGTTAACTTCCTTGCAAGTAGAGATTCTTAAGTAATCAAAGTCGTTGATATATAACTATGTGGGTCATCAAATCCATCAGAGTGTGCATGATCAAAATATGTATTTCGAAGTGGAATATGAATCCGATGGAGAAGAATTCCAACGATGATGAAAGGCTCTGAGTGAATTTGAGTCATCGATTGTGGTGGCTTGATAGGACAAGAAGAGCGACGATTATGATTAATCCCATCCATTTCCTTATTTTGGCCATAACTGGAGAAAATTACATCAAATTGGAATGAAACTTATGGGTTTTTTCCACAAAGAGGAGATCCACCAAAGTGCCAAAGATGTACATTGTCCATTTTTGCTTGGATTTGTCAGAAATTGTGAAATAGTGGTTTTTAAAATTTTGGGTCCAAATCATTGGCAGAGGTCCAGATAATAATGAAATTCATGGAGAGAATAAAAGAAGATAGCACATAAATAAGATATGAAGGAGCTGAATAATCCTAAGGGGATTTGAATGGGGATGTTGAAAAAAGCCAAAATCCACTATTTTGGGCCACGTTTTTGGGAGTTTTGAGATTTTCAGAGGAAAAGTGACCCCAAATCACAAAACTGAAAACTTTTATCCACTCAAAATTTTATACACTCATCAATACAAACAACTTTGTTTTAGTGAAAAATTTTCAGACGTGCAAAGATTGAAAGATAACCAGTTTTGCTAAATATAAAGGGTTGAAAAAGGGAAAAATGGTCATTTCCAGATTGCTACAGTTTTTTAATGGAGCATCAGATTGAAAATATGAGAGTTGTTATGAATTTATTTTCATTATTGTTATATATTAATCATATAAAATTTTCTCTAGTTATTGACATATTTTCTTCTACAATTGACTGAAGTTGACATTTCAATAAAATTACACCAGTGGAGAAAATGCACAAATGGGGTGAAAGTGGCTTTTTCATGAAGCCATAACTTTCATCTCAGAGATCAGAAAGGGGCATAAGTATAGTCGTTGGAAAGATGATTTAGAGGAGAATAACCTGGAATTATTAGAATTTGGATAATTGTGATATAAATATTCATAATTTGAGCATAAAATGGACCTATAGCATTAATTGACAAATTTTTATGATATGCATATTTCTAACAAAAATGGTTTCTTACACATTTTGCAGAATTAGGGGGTATACACATATAATTTCAGGATAATAATGCATATTCAATAAATGGAGGAAGGAGAGGGATCCTTCAGTTATAATAAATAATCCAAAGGAAAATATATAAGTGTTGGTAATGTAGAGATAAAATCAAATGGACACAAGGGCAGAGGGGAGAAAGAAACATTAATAGAGACTGTGAGAAGCCTGAGAATAGAAGTAAAAAGCTACAAAGAACAAAATTATATAAATTATCAAGTGATGCAAGGCCTAAATCAGTTGCAGAGGAAAGCAAAGAATGGATCAAACTCAAGACAGGAGGAAGACGGTAGATATCATGAAAGAAGAGATAACTACATAAGAGATGGTTATTTAAGAAGTGCCAACATAACTCATAGACATCCCTCACCTCCTTACTCGGTAAGGAAATTTTATGCATCTGAAGATTCCATAAGTAGTTCAAAGGTGTCTCATGTTAGGCACCAAAGAACAAGACATGAATTTGATAGTTTGCAAGGAGTGAGGAAGCTTAAGCCACCATCCTTTGATGGTGAAAGAGAAAGCGAATATTATGTTGAAGCATGATTTCTTGGATTCAGGAGGTATTTTCAATTGCATAACTACTCATCAAACCTAGAAGACATAATTGCAAGATCAATTGAAAGCAATTCAAGTAATATTTTCAAAATGAGTACCTTTCAGAGCACTTTTATGACAAGCAAATGTACGAGTTCTTTGAACTTAGGTTGGGAAGCATGACCATGGAAAAGTATGAAAATAAGTTCTTGGGATTGCTAAAGTATGTGGGGTTTATAAAGGATGAGAAGGTGAACTTCCGATCTCACATATTCATAATTTGAGCATAAAATGGACCTATAGCATTAATTGACAAATTTTTATGATATGCATATTTCTAACAAAAATGGTTTCTTACACATTTTGCAGAATTAGGGGGTATACACATATAATTTCAGGATAATAATGCATATTCAATAAATGGAGGAAGGAGAGGGATCCTTCAGTTATAATAAATAATCCAAAGGAAAATATATAAGTGTTGGTAATGTAGAGATAAAATCAAATGGACACAAGGGCAGAGGGGAGAAAGAAACATTAATAGAGACTGTGAGAAGCCTGAGAATAGAAGTAAAAAGCTACAAAGAACAAAATTATATAAATTATCAAGTGATGCAAGGCCTAAATCAGTTGCAGAGGAAAGCAAAGAATGGATCAAACTCAAGACAGGAGGAAGACGGTAGATATCATGAAAGAAGAGATAACTACATAAGAGATGGTTATTTAAGAAGTGCCAACATAACTCATAGACATCCCTCACCTCCTTACTCGGTAAGGAAATTTTATGCATCTGAAGATTCCATAAGTAGTTCAAAGGTGTCTCATGTTAGGCACCAAAGAACAAGACATGAATTTGATAGTTTGCAAGGAGTGAGGAAGCTTAAGCCACCATCCTTTGATGGTGAAAGAGAAAGCGAATATTATGTTGAAGCATGATTTCTTGGATTCAGGAGGTATTTTCAATTGCATAACTACTCATCAAACCTAGAAGACATAATTGCAAGATCAATTGAAAGCAATTCAAGTAATATTTTCAAAATGAGTACCTTTCAGAGCACTTTTATGACAAGCAAATGTACGAGTTCTTTGAACTTAGGTTGGGAAGCATGACCATGGAAAAGTATGAAAATAAGTTCTTGGGATTGCTAAAGTATGTGGGGTTTATAAAGGATGAGAAGGTGAAAATACATAAGTTTTGAGTGGAGTTCCTTCATTTTATAAAGAGAATGTTCAATACAATGAGCCTAGGACTTTGAATGAGATCATCAAGAAGGATAAGTACTTGTATGAGAAAGGAAAGAGCATAGAGTCTTTACATAAATCTTGGAAGGATAAGAAGAAACAGAAGTTTGATCAGAGAAAGAAAGGATTCAAACCTCCTTTCAACATAAATAACCCAAATTAAAATCAACAAGACTAGCCTTCTAAGTGTTGAAATATTGTAACTATGTAGCATATTCTAAATATAATTGAGTTATTATTAAATAGATCAATACCCTTTTATGGATTGGTCAAACCATGTTTATATGATGCTAATAAAGGAGTTGGACCCTAGGTATATTTAAGGTAGTTTTAACCACTAGTTGAAGAAGTCGGCCATGCCCAATGAAGAGACACAACCCTAGAGCTCCTTAGCTAGTATAAATAAGAGAGGATAGTGCCTCATTCGCTCACTCACTCAAGTCACTCATCTAGTGTGCAAATTTGAAGGAAGTTGTAGTTAGAAGAAGGAGAAGAGAGAGGCGTATTGGTCAGTATTGGATATTCTCTAGTGTTTGGTCTTTTATATTGCCATTATATTGGAAATCTATATTAAGGAAGTTTTTTCTGGGTTTTCTCCCCTATGAGGGTTTCCGAGGATAAAATATTGTGTACCTTGTGATTGTGTTTCTCTCAGTGATCTTGCTTATGCTATTATTTTCAATTAAACTGAAAAGAACTTAATAGAAATTCTAAATTTAACATGGTATCATAGCTTGACTGAATAGAGAACCTTTCACTGGGTAACCAAAAACATCACCGTTGTCATAAAATAAAATTAGGGCTTTTGTTGGAAGGGAATTTCAGCCTAAAAACCATATAGGAAAGTGTGCCCTATCCTAGATAAACCATTGGTAGATTGAACGCATTTTTTCAGTGGCTAGAGCCTTCGGAAAGTGAAACCCTATTTTTCACTGCTACCAGAAAACCAAGAAACCAGAACTAGTACCAGAAGTACCAGTCCATATTTGTGCAGGCTCAATTTCAAGGGGTAAAATTTTAATTTTCTGAAAACAGACTACACCATCCTACTCCTCTCAGCCCAGCGCACCTCCTGGTAAGTTCATATTCAATTTCTAAGAACTTTCAATTGTTGGTCATTTTCCTTGGTCCAGGTCAAGATGTATGCAAGCACCAAGCTTGTTGACAAGTTAGAAGGTGTGGAAAACTTTTGTTCCTGGAAGTATAGGATTTCACTCATTCTTGAAGAGAATGAACTTGCAAAATTCATAGAGGAAAATGTACCAGAACCCACAGAATATGCAGTTAAAGCAAAGTACAAGAAGGATATGGTTAGAGCCAAAAGAATCTTTACAAACTCCATTAAAGATCACTTGATACCTCAAGTGGATTCTAAGAACACTCTAAAATAGATGTTTGATTCCCTAACCAGAATGTATGAAGGAAAGAACATTAACCGTAGGATGAACTTGAGAACCCAACCCAAGAATACAAAGATGTAGAAAGGAGAAGCAGTTCATGACTATATCTCTAGGATTTCTCAATTCAAGGAACAACTAGAAGAAATTGGAGACAAAATAGATGGATATGAACTCATAATTACATCCCTTAATGGTCTTACAAGACCTTGGGATTCCGTCATCCAAACTATTTGTGCAAGAAAGGAGAAACTCCAATTTGACAGTCTTTGGGAAGAATGTGTTCAAGAAGAAGCAAGAGTAGCCAACCGAGAAGCAGTACTATGAAGGGATAAATAGAAAGCCCTAGATTCTAATGCTAAAGGAGGAAAGAAAAGGTGTTATTTCCAAAAGGAGACACACCTCCATAAGGATTCTCACTCCCCAAGGAGATTCACCTATAAAGAATCTCACCCGCCAAGGAGATTCCATAAATTTCAGAAGTGTCAAAGAAGAGAAAACAATTTCTCCTCCTATCAATGTTATCATTGTGATAAGATGGGAAATATTGCTAATAATTGCCCTGCTAGAAGGGAAGAATACAATAAGATAAATAACAAAACACCTCATTCCCATGCAGTCGAAGATGATGAGCGACCCACAAAGTTGGCTAAAGAAGAGATTGAAGATTATGTTTAATTTTCTGACCTCTCAGGATCTATGACACCTGGAGAGGATAATTGGCTCATAGATAGTGGTGCATCTAAGCACATGATGGGTCAGAGAAATATTCTCTCTAGCCTTACAGAAAAGAAATTTCCCCATAAATTTACACTCGGAGATGATTACCAGTACCCTATCAAAGGAGTGGGAAAATCCACCTACAAACTTGATTCAGGGACTCCAATGAAAATGAAGGATGTGCTATATGTACCAGGTTTGAAAAATAATTTACTTTCTATCTCATCTTTAGATAATAAAGGCTTTAGGGTTGCATTCATAGATGGTGAAGTTCTTATGTGGCCTAAAGGAGAAACCATAGAAGATGCAATTTTTATTGGAACATAAGAAGGTGGCATGTATAAATTAAAAGGTCACTCAGATGCAACCTTAACTCACTCCACTAAGAGTCCATGTGAACTTTGGCATAGAAGACTAGCTCACATCAACTACAAAGCATTACCATATGTAAGCATGGTAGTTACAGTTCTACCAGAATTCAAATTTGATCATGAAGGTCTATGCAAGGGATGTGTACAAGGAAAGAACATAAAGAATCATTTCCTGAAGAGAGATAGTAAAGCAGAAGGAATCTTGGAGCTCATCCACGCAGATGTATGTGGCCCAATTCCATCAACCTCTCTAAGTGGGTATGTATATTATGTGTCATTCATTGATGATTATTCTTGCAAGACTTTGGTTTAGTTATTGAAATCAAAAGATGAAGTGTTTGGAAAATTCAAGGAATTCAAAGCCTTGATAGAAAATCTCTCAGAAAGAAAAATCAAGATACTCAAGTCAGATAATGGAGGAGAATACACCTCAAAATTAGAATTTGTAATTTGCAGATATTTTGGGATTAACAGGGAGTTCACCACTCCTTATAATCCCCAACAAAATGATGTAGCAGAAAGAAAGAATAGAACAATAATGGAAGCAGTGAATACCATGATCCACAATCAGAATCTTCCAATGCACTTATGGGCTGAAGCATCAAGAACAACAATGTATGTCCAAAATAGATTATCCCATAGTGCACCTGGATTCAAAACCCCCGAAGAAATGTTCTCCGGAAAGAAGCCAGAAGTAAGCCATCTGAAGATATTTGGTTGTCGAGTGTTTGTACAATTCTGAAAGAAAGGAGAACCAAGATGGACCCTTCAGGAAAGAAGGGAATAGTTTTTGGATACTGTGAGGTCTCTAAGGCCCTCATAATTTACATATCAGGTTACCATCATATTGAGATCAAAAAAGATGTAATATTTGATGAAGATGTAGAACTCAAGAAATCAAGGAGATTCCATCTTGAATAAGTATATGAAGAAGAGCATGTAGCTCCCAAAGTTGCAGAACCAATGAGGGAAGTTACAAATACCCCTGATGATCAGATTCTAGAATATCTTGATATGACAAAATCGCAAGAACCTCCCCAAATGACGATCTCTCAAAAGAGAAATCCATCTTGGGAAAGGGAACTTATTCAATATGGAGATAAGTATGGTGCCCCAGAAGGAACCATGAGACAAATCAAGAAACCTAAGCCATTCTCCAATTACATGACTTTGATGTGTGATCTCATAGAAAAAGAGCCTACTTTCTTTGAAGAAGCCATTCAAAAGAAAGAATGGGAAGATGCCATGATATAGGAATACCAATCCATTATAAAGAATAATGTATGGTAAATAGTTCCCAGACCGAAGAACAAAGATGTGGTATCTTCCAAATGGTTATACAAGATAAAATATGTTGCAAATGGAAGAATTGAAAAACATAAAGTAAGGTTTGTAGCTCGTGGATTTTTTCAAAAGGAAGGCATTGATTATGAAGAGAAGTTTGCTCCTGTAGCGAGATACACTTCTATGATAACCATCATATCTCTTGTAGCCAATATGAAGTGGAAGTTACACCAGATGGATGTGAAAACAATATTCTTAAATGGTTTTATTGCAGAAGAAGTGCTTATAGAACAACCTCAAGGGTTTGAATTTGAAGATAGAAATACTCATTGTTGCAGGTTGAAGAAGGCTCTGTATGGTTTGAAGCAAGCTCCTAGAGCTTGGTATGGTAGAATTGACAATTTCCTGACAATCTTGGGCTTTACCAAGAGTAAACATGATTCTAACCTTTACTTCAAGGTTATGAATGATGAGCCAATCATATTGTTGTTGCATGTGGATGAATTATTCTTAACTGGAGAAGAAAATGTCATCCCTAATTGTAAGAAGAAGCTCGCTGCAGAATTTGAGATGAAAGACCTATGCCTGATGCACTATTTCTTAGGTCTTGAAGTTTGGCAGAGCCCAGAGAATATCTTCCTTAACCAAGGGAAATATGCAATTGAAATACTGAAGAGATTTGACATGTTGTAATGTAAATCCATGAACACACCCATGGAAATAAAGTTGAAGCTCATGGTTGATACTTCATCAGAATTGGTTGATGTTACGTTGTATAGACAGATCATTGGTTCGTTGATGTATTTGATGAATACCAAGCCAAATATATGTTTTTTTGTGAACACCTTGAGTCAGTACCTGGTAGATCCTGGACGTGTTCACCTTGTTGTTGCAAAACATGTGATGAGATACCTTAAGGGTATGTTGGACATTGGTCTCTGTTATAATGGAGATCATGACTTCATACTAGTTGGTTATATTGATTCATATTGAGATGGAAGTGCTTCTGATAGAAATAGCACTTCAGGATGTTGTTTCAGTCTAGGGTCAACCATGACTTCATGGAAGATCATGAAGCAATACATTATTTCTCTCAGCACAATAGAAGCGGAATACATTATATGTCCCGCCAGTTGTGAAGCCATATGGCTTCGAAAGTTGTTGACAAGTCTATTCGATCTGGATATGGAATCCACCATGATTATATGTGATAACTAGAATAGCATAAAAGTGACGAAGAACCCATTGTTCTATGATAAATCAAAGCACATAGAAATATAGTATCAGTACATTCGTGATGTTATCTCCTCAAATAAATTGGTGGATTTTTTCTTTTTGAGGTGATAGGTTGTGATCTAAATTTTATTTCTAAATTTTTGTAAGTAGGTTAGAGAATCTGTATTTTGAAAATAAGCTCAAAAGAAATTTTGAATTTGGTTTGGTCAAGAAAAAGTCAAAATATCAGGTTTCGGTGGTTTAGGCGAGCCTCCAATGTGCTCATTAACCACCGAAAGCCTTTGTTCCCATCAATTAAGGGGTCGAAGCAATAAGGTGATTAACCACCGAAAGTGTTTCAACGGTAAAAATGGAAAGCCCGTGCTTTCACACGAGCCAGCTGTCAAGTTGGCACAATGATTAAAATATAACCACCGAAAGCTCGCCATGGTGGAGGGGATGCACGTTCGTGGTGTCTATCCGAAAGCTTTGAAGTCCCTGTGTCCTTTCAACCGCAATTGGTCTTTTCAAAATCCAAACATGGCGGTGATTTTCATGTATGATTTCACGGAGCCTCCCTCCATTTTAATCGCAGGTACACTAGCCATCATGATCTGGTTATTCCTTCATTAAATCCTCGATGAGTCATTATGAATCCCGAAGGTTGATGAGATAACCGTGAGCTCGCGATTTCATCAGTAAATCGTATTTTCAAAGAATCCTAATCCTGTTTCCTCTGGTGATTGTCAAAGCACCATTAAGTCCAGCGAGAACTCTCGAGTCAAGTAAGCCTGGTCGGGTTATCAGGTAAGCACAAAATCTATCCTCTTTCAGTTTCAAAAATGAAAATGTCATCGAAAATCTAAAGTTTCGGCATATTCTCAGTCAAATTGTCATCCGAAACTGGGTTAGTTTTCTGAACTCGGTAATCCTAATGTTTGTGTCACCCTGTTCCACCGGCTTTTCATGAGTGACACTTGCTATCTGCCTAATTTCTAGAGTCATTGTCTCCCTGGACGTCCAGCTCCCCATAATCATAGGCACACTGAACATTGACCCATGTCGAAAGCAGGGCCAGCTTTGAGATCTAAGGTAGATGGAGTGTGGTATTTAGAAGCTCACCCGGAGGTGGCCAAATTTTTCAAACAGACCAGAGTTTTTGCATACTGTGAGAAATTAACCAAATTCCACCAACAGGTAGTCGAATCTTTTGTTATTTCCTATGATGGAAGGATGGCTAAAGTTGGCAAGGAGGAGATTATCATTGACAAAGCAGCCATTGCTGAGTACACAGGTTTACCCAGGTCGGGAGATTGTTGGTTCAAGACTACCACACCTTCAAACATTGAATTCAGGTCATATTTGCTACCGGTGCATAAAGCTTTGATCTGGAAGAAGGATATTCCCATGTCTTATTTGGAACCAAAGTGGCAGTCCCTATTGAAGGAAATTTTGGTGTATATCACTTGTGAGGGGTGCTATAACAGGGTAATGTTTTATCATCTTAAACTTCTGAATCATTCCACAGGCAGAGAGCCTATAAACCTGCCTTATTTCTTTCACAAAACCCTAACGAAGATGGAAAGACAAGTGAAAGCCCAGCCTGCTAAGCTTCTCAGCAGATTATCACATCAAGGGCTAATTACTCTTCTTGTGAGAGAAGCTCTACAGAGGAAACAGATTGAGTGGGGTTTATTTTTGTTTTGGAATGAATTTCAAACAGAAAGACCACCAGAGGCAGAAACTAAGAAAGCGAGGGGCAAAAAAAATCCTACTCCCAAGAGCAGTCACAGGAAAAGGAAAGGAATCCCACTACCAAGAGATCCCATAAAATCATCCCCTGGAAAGAAGAAAGGAATCAAGAGAAAATTGCAGTTTGAAGGTAAACAGTCTAAAAACCCTGCCACAGGAAATAACCCTCTAAATCTACCTTACAGTGATTCAAAATCAGAACAAGAGGTGGCAGAGACATAGGATAACATGCAGACTGAACAGGGTGTATATTTTTGTTCAAATCTACCTTCACCAAGTTCTCCAGAGGCCCATAGGCAACCAGAAGCAGAAGCCTCCTCAAGCAGGCCTAAAAT
>CBVK0100409067.1:0-18126 GCA_900067695.1 Picea abies | reverse complement strand
CCTAGAAAGGGTGATCAAAAAATCCAACACAGACCTCACTAACAGAAATGTAGAACTGTTCAAAATGAATCAAACCCTCAAGGAGAAGCATGATAAAATTAAATATAGAAACAGGGTATTGATCAGAGAAAACATGAAGCTGTATAGACAGCTCAAGATCCTGAGGTTAAAGTTAAAACAGTTTCAATCACCAGCAGAGGAGTAGACTAGATTAGAAACTTTGGCTAACTTAGCCACGACTATGATGGACACACCAGAACACCCTACACTACCAGTAGAAGTTCGCAGGTCTGCAAGAACAAGGGTTGCCTCATCTAAGAAACCCTAAGCATCAAAAAAGGGATCCATGTGAGCATTTTTGCAAATTTTGAAATTTTCTCAAAGATGGTTTCGGTGGTTTAGGCGAACAGGATGATTTTTCATCAACCACTGAAAGCGGTGCTTTCAGTAGTTAACCCACCCAGAAGCTTTCCAATTTAACCACCGAAAGCCTGTCATGTTCAGAATAATCAAGTTTTTGCACAGATCAAGGTTTTTTGAGTTGAAAAGGTTTGAAATCTTTTCGAATGAACATCTGATGAATTATCAAGACAAAGCCAACAGTCATTTTTGACAGATTGTGGAAAGAAGAGGTGTTCTAAAGGTTTTTGATATCTTTTGACAAGACAGAAAATCAGGACACTTTGCCACCTCAGCAGATTCGAATTTGCCTCTTTTGGAGAGTCATCATTTAGCCTTGGGAGGCTACCCTGCACTTCACCAACAATCAAGAAGAGAGAAAGACCATGAAATCTGGGATTGACCTCATTTTTTGGGATCATCCCACATCTTTTGCCACTGAATTTTGAGTTACTATCTTTAGTATATTTGATCCTTGTTTTCAGGATCTCAGAACTACTTTGTAAAGCTATAAAGCTTAGGATAGAATATGAACCAGGGTTCAATGTTGGGTTCTATATGTTGCTACTGTAAATGAGACTTATTCTTAATATATAAAACATTGCAAGCTTCCTTCATCTGTGTTTTCAGACCTTTCTTTTTTGTTCTATGATATCTTATGAGTGAATGTTTTCTTTGTTGGTGCTTATTCAATCTACATGTGACTTTCATCTCACTAATTGATTGATCAAGTTAAGAATCATAAGTTATTGCCTTAGTTTTTAAACCCATTGTTCTTATTGTTTTACATGAGTATAATTTGGTTCAACAAATATCTTCTATTCTATTTGATCAACCCTTGTCTGATTGCATTTTAGAAGGCCTTGTAACATTTGATATTTCTAGACAGTCTTAAAGACACAGTCCAGTCCCTAGATATTCATCTTGATCCAAAAAACCACATCCATTATTAAGAAAAGAGTTCCAAAAAAGAGTGAGTTACCAGGCATCTCCGACTTACAGCCTAGGAGAGTTTCCTGGAGGGATAACAAATTGGCGCCATTGTCGGGGAGAGGAGATTGAAGCTCAGCTTCCTTGGGACACGACACAAATCCAACTTTGATGATAGACAAAGCTTGGACATTTACTTGGTTGTAATCTTCTATCTGGCGACTCCACGATTAAAGACTCCACTGGGGAGGATCCGGTGACTCCACTGGGGAGGATCCGGTGGACAAAAGATGAAGGAGTTAAATTTCAAATCCAGGTACCAGTTCATTATTCTGCTTCGTGAACTGTTGTATTTATTTATCAACTCTTTCGTGCTTTTCCCTTCGCGTGTAAGGAGAATTATTTTCTATTTGTATATTCAGAAAATCATCATCCTTCTTGTATATATCCGTCTTTAGAACAGGAAATCCACTAGCCCTGCATTGTAGATGTAGATTCTATATTTTTACCTCAGCCTATTCCTAAAGACGAGATCTGCACTCAGATTCCCTTTGAATCTGAGCATTCATACAACCTTGAGGAGGTTGAACTTGTTTCAAAACCTGCCCAGATATCAGCCCCTCTGGCCATAATTTCTGAACCTGATCAACAACTTATCATCTCTCATGATCAGCCCACAGCTTTTCAAGTTAAGATCCAGATGAAGATGTTCAAACCTTTACGGCTACCCCATCTTCTTCATCCTTATCCTGATGACTGTTATAAATATCTCCCTTTGTTTTCCAGAGAGAATCAAGCTTCAGCTGAGAGACACATGGAATCCTTTTTGGATTTTGTTGATCGTTTTCAGTTTGCTCATGAAGATGTGATCATGAGATTTTTCTCAAAGTCTCTGATCAAAGATGTTGCTACATGGTTTAAAAGTCTGAGAACTGATTCAATTGGCTCTTGGACCGATTTCTCTAATGCTTTCTTGAAGTATTGGGGCAAGTACAAATCTTTAGACTCTTACCTTGCTGACTTTTATGCTTTGAAGAGAGAGCAGAGTCAAACTTTTCCTATTTTCAATTGAAAGTTTAACTGCATGTATCATGACATGCCTTTGGAGATCCGACCTACAGAAACAGTTGCCATGATACATTATGTTATGTGTCTTCATTCATAACTTTCCCTTCTTCTGCTAGAAAGGGAGTCTTCATCCTTAACTCAATTGTTTGAAGATGTGCAAGAGGTAGAGGAGAAAATCTGTGCATCTAGGTGGATCAGAATGCAGGCTGATTCTGAAAATCTGCAAACATATGAGAAAGAAGACTGTCATTACATTTCAGATTCTGAGCAAGAAAGCAACGAGTATGAAGCAGATTTGGACCAACAGCCTGAGGGTGAGTACATTTCAGATTCAGAATCAGATTCTTCAGTATGTGCAGAGTATTCTAGAGACAGGTATGAGT
This sequence comes from Picea abies, assembly GCA_900067695.1. Taxonomy (NCBI): domain Eukaryota; kingdom Viridiplantae; phylum Streptophyta; class Pinopsida; order Pinales; family Pinaceae; genus Picea; species Picea abies. The sequence continues at coordinate 15,346 of CBVK0100409067.1, read as the reverse complement.
ATGAAGTTTATGATCGGTTTGTAAATCAGAATGAGCCTATGATAACCAATGATTATATAGGCAACTACATGTTTTTAGCTGATCAAAATTCATATGGTATAAAACCTATTCTTTCATCATCTTGTGTACATTTGTCTGAGAAAGAAGTTACAATTATTGACGATCAATCACTGATATCAAGAGGACAAAAAGATGATCAGTCCTCTTGTAGAGAAACGATCATGGTCGAGCAAGAGGTTACCATGGACGTGCATCCGTTTCCTAAGGAGCAGCATGTTTCTTATTTTCTTTTCAAGGACCCAGTAGCAGTTTTCATGGACCTATACTTTTCAAAGAACCTGAAAATTTCAGATTTCCTTAGCTTGCCAGAGTTTCTGGGTAAGTATGATTTCCTGAATAGCTCCTTGTCACTGTGGTTCCATGTTCAACATCATTTGTTGACCAGTAATAAAGACAAGATTTCTTCAGTGTTTAAATTGCTTGGATGGCTTCTATGGAAATCAGCATTCACTTAACAAATGGCAGAGTTGGTTAGTGTAGGAGTAGGAAATAAGCTCGTTGCCCGATCATTTCCAGATTGTAGCAGAAATAGTAGTTAACATTGGTTGAATAAAGGCAAGTTTTGAAGGTATTCAAAGACCAGTTGCATAGAGCTTGAGAGTTTTCAGAGATTGGTTTCACAGGCTAATTGACTCCATGCCCAATGGAACACTAGAGTTTAAGTTATGTTTGATTTTTCTCCAGGAAAGGCATCATATCTGGAATTCTTGAAACCTCACAAGGAGGTGTTCATCCCCAATAGGATCCAGTGTTATATCCTCAAATAAATTGGTGGATTTTTTCTTTTTGATGTGATAGGTTGTGATCTAAATTTTATTTCTAAATTTTTGTAAGTAGGTTAGAGAGTCTGTATTTTGAAAATAAGCTCAAAAGAAATTTTGAATTTGGTTTGGTCAAGAAAAAGTCGAAATATCAGGTTTCGGTGGTTTAGGCAAGCCTCCAATGTGCTCATTAACCACTGAAAGCCTTTGTTCTCGACAATTAAGGGGTCAAATCAATAAGGCGATTAACCACCGAAAGTGTTTCAACAGGAAAAATGGAAATCCCGTGCTTTCGCACGAGCCAGCTGTCAAGTTGGCGCAATGATTAAAACATAACCGTCGAAAGCTCTCCATGGTGGAGGGGATGCATGTTCGTGGTGTCTATCCAAAAGTTTTGAAGTCCCTATGTCCTTTCAACTACAATTGGTCTTTTCAAAATCCAAACACGACGATGATTTTCATGTATGATTTCATGAAGCCTCCCTCCATTTCAGTCGCAAGTACACTAGCCATCATGATCTGGTTATTCCTTCATTAAATCCTCGATGAGTCATTATGAATCCCAAAGGTTGCTGAGATAATCGTGAGCTCACGATTTCATCAGTAAATCGTATTTTCAAAGAATCCTAATCCTGTTTCCTCTGGTGATTGTCAAAGCGCCATTAAGTCCAGGGAGCACTCTCGAGTCAAGTAAGCCTGTTCAGGTTATCGGGTAAGCACAAAATCTATCCTCTTTCAGTTTCAGAAATGAAAATGTCATCGAAAATCTAAAGTTTTGGCATATTCTCAGTCAAATTGTCGTCTGAAACTGGGTTAATTTTCTGAACTCGGTAATCCTAATGTTTTTGTCACCCTGTTCCACTGGTTTTTCATGAGTGACACTTGTTGTCTGCCTAATTTCTAGAGTCATTGTCTCCCTGGACGTCCAGCTCTCCATAATCATAGGCACACTGAACATTGACCCATGTCAAAAGCAGGGCCAGCTTTGAGATCTAAGGTAGATGAAGTGTAGTATTTAGAAGCTCACCCGAAGGTGGCCGAATTTTTCAAACAGACCGGAGTTTTTTCATACTGTGAGAAATTAACCAAATTTCACCAACAGGTGGCCAAATATTTTTCTATTTCCTATGATGGAAGGACGGATAAAGTTGGCAAGGAGGATATTATCATTGACGAAGCATCCATTGCTGAGTACACAAGTTTACCCAGGTCGGGAGATTGTTGGTTCAAGACTACCACACCTTCAAACATCGAATTCAGGTCATATTTTCTACCGGTGCATAAAGCTTTGATCTGGAAGAAGGATATTCCCATGTCTTATTTGGAACCAAAGTGGCAATACCTGTGTGAAGGCAATTTTGGTGTATATCACTTGTGAGGGGTGCTATAACAGGGTAATGTTTTATCATTTTAAACTTCTGAATCATTCCACAGGCAGAGAGCCTATAAACCTGCCTTACTTCTTTCACAAAACCCTAACGAAGATGGAAAGACAAGTGAAAGCCCAGCCTGCTAAGGTTGTCAGCAGATTATCACATCAAGGGATAATTTCTCTTCTTGTGAGAGAAGCTCTGCAGAGGAAACAGATTGAGTGGGGTTTCTTTTTGTTTTGGAATGAATTTCAAACAGAAAGACCACCAGAGGCAGAAACTAAGAAAGTCAGGGGCAGAAAAACTCCTACTCCCAAGAGCAGTCATAAGAAAAGGAAAGGAATCTCACTACCAAGAGATCCCATAAAATCATCCCCTGGCAAGAAGAAAGGAATGAAGAGAAAATTGCAGTTTGAAGGTAAACAGTCTAAAAACCCTGCCACAGGAAATAACCTTCTAAATCTACCTTACAGTGATTCAAAATCAGAACAAGAGTTGGCAGAGACACAAAATAACGTGCAGACTGAACAGGGTGCAGATTTTCGTTCAAATCTACCTTCACCAAGTCCTCCTGAGGCCCATAGGCAACCAGAAGCAGAAGCCTCCTCAAGCAGGCCTAAAATNCCTAGAAAGGGTGATCAAAAAATCCAACACAGACCTCACTAACAGAAATGGAGAACTATTCAAAATGAATCAAACCCTCAAGGAGAAGCATGATAAAATTAAAGATAGAAACAGGGTATTGATCAAAGAAAACATGAAGCTGTATAGACAACTCAGGATCCTGAGGTTAAAGTTAAAATAGTTTCAATCACCAGCAGAGGAGTAGACTGGATTGGAAACTTTGGCTAACTTAGCCATGACTATGATGGACACACCAGAACACCCCACACAACCAGTAGAAGTTCGCAGGTCTACAAGAACAAGGGCTGCCTCATCTAAGAAACCCTGAGCATCAAAAAAGGGATCCAGGTGAGCATTTTTGCAAATTTTGAAATTTTCTCAAAGATGCAGTTTCGATGGTTTAGGCGAATAGGATGACTGTTCATTAACCACTGAAAGCGGTGCTTTCGGTAGTTAACCCACCCAGGAGCTTTCCAAGTTAACGATCGAAAGCTTGTCATGTTCAGAATAATCAAGTTTTTGCACAGATCAAGGTTTTTTGAGTTGAAAAGGTTTGAAATCTTTTCGAATGAACATTTAATGAATTATCAAGACAAAGCCAACAGTTATTTTTGACAGATTGTGGAAAGAAGAGGTGTTCTAAAGGTTTTTGATATCTTTTGACAAGACAGAAAATCAGGACACTTTGCCACCTCAGCAGATTCGAATTTTCCTCTTTTGGAGAGTCATCATTTAGCCTTGGGAGGCTATCCTGCACTTCATCAACAATCAAGAAGAGAGAAAGACCATGAAATCTGGGATTGACCTCATTTTTTGGGATCATCCCACATCTTTTGCAACTGAATTTTGAGTTACTATCTTTAGTATATTTGATCCTTGTTTTTAGGATCTCATAACTACTTTGTAAAGCTATAAAGCTTAGGATAGAATATGAACCAGGGTTCGATGTTGGGTTCTATATGTTGCTACTGTAAATGAGACTTATTCTTAATATATATAACATTGCAAGCTTCCTTCATCTGTGTTTTTAGGCCTTTCTTTTCTGTTCTATGATATCTTATGAGTGAATGTTTTCTTTGTTGGCGCTTATTCAATCTACATGTGACTGTCATCTCACTAATTGATTGATTATGTTAAGAATCATAAGTTATTGCCTTAGTTTTTAAACCCATTGTGCTTACTGTTTTACATGAGTATAATCTGGTTCAACAACTATCTTCTATTCTATTTGATCAACCCTTGTCTGATTGCATTTTAGAAGGCCTTGTGACATTTGATATTTCTAGACAGTCTTAAAGACACAGTCCAGTCCCTAGATATTCATCTTGATCCAAAAAACCACATCAATTATTAAGAAAATAGTTCCAAAAAAAGAGTGAGTTACCAGGCATCTCCGACTTACAGCCTAGGAGAGTTTCTTGGAGGGATAACACGTGACATGGTGCAGAGGAGAGTTGTAAAGCTCCAATATGTTGGCACATATGAGCAGGTTGCAGATGTGTTGGCTAAGCCTCTATCTTGTGTAAAGTTTGAATAATTGTGAGACAAGCTTGGTATAGTCCAAAATGCCCTGCCTCGAAAGGGGGAGTGATGTTGATGATACGATGGTATCCTGACCAACAATGGGTAGCTCAGTTAGGATTTTATATCCTAGGGGACTGATCATCCCTGGACAGATCCTGGAGGTCTAGTAAGGACGGCCTGTCAGAGTACCCGTGCATGTATATGTTAGTTGTGGTCAATATTGGTAGCTCCATTAGGATTTTATATCCTAGGGAATCTTATGATTCTTGGACAGATCCCTAGGGTCTATCAGAGTACCACAAAATGTTGTTTTTTCTCTGCCTCATTTTGTTGCCATATGATGTTGGTGTTTTTTCTCAAGCCTCGTGTTGTTGATGATGTTGTTGCTCCAACCTCCTATTGTTTATAATGTCGTTGTTCTAGCCTTGTGTTGTTGATGATGTTGTTGTTGTATCAGCCTCGTGTTGTTGATGATGATGTATCAGCCTAGTCCTTTTGATGTCATTGTTATAGTTTTATACTAACTGATGTTGATGTTTCACATTCCAGCTCCATGTTGTGAACGATGATGATGATTCTATTCCAGGTCCATGTTGTGAATGATGATGATATTGATGATGAGAAAAACTTTTGATGATTTATATATATTCCATTCAATGTTCTAGGTGTTGATGATGTTGTTTCCCTCTCTCTCTCCTGATGATGTTGTCGAATACCCTTCTTGTTAAGGGGGAGTGTTGAAATATTGTAACTTCGAAGCATATTCTAAATATAATTGATTTATTATTAAATATATCAATCCCCTTTTGTGGATTGATAATGTCTGGACTTATGTATGACCAAATCCCCTTTTTTGGATTGGTTAAACCGTGTTTATATAATGCTAATTGAGAATTCAACCTCTAGGGCTAATTAAAGTGGTTTTAACCACTAGTTGAAGAAGTTGTCCTGACCTAATGAAGAGACACAACCCTAGAGCTCCCCAGATAGTATAAATAAGAGAGGATAGCGCCTCATTCTCTCACTCACTCAAGTCACTCATCTAGTGTGCAAGATTGAAGGAAGCTGTAGTTAGAAGAAGGAGAAGAGAGAAGCACATTGCTCAGTCTTGGATATTCTCTATTGTTTGGTCTTTTATCTTGGCAGTGTATTGGCAATCTATATTAAGGAAGTTTTTTGGGGTTTTCTCCCCCATGAGGGTTTCCCAGGATAAAATGCTATGTACCTTGTGATTGTGTTTCTCTCAGTGATCCTTCTTATGCTATTATTGTCTAGTAAATTGAAAAGAACTTAATAACATCTCTAAATTTAACACTAAGGATGAATCCAAGAGAGAAGACTCCTTGGGACAAAGGGGAAGACCACCAATCCAATGTTGGGGATGCAAAGAAGATCACATGTACAAGGATTGTACTCACATAAAAGACAAAGTGAATACCATGCACAACATCCAAGAGGCTACAACAGTAGAAGACATGGGCAGAATATATGTAGCCTTAGAAGATCGACAAAGAGTACCAATCCAATATGATAGAGGCAGAAGATAAGATCATTAATCAGCCTATTGCTATATTAATTAATTCAGGAGAAATCCATTGTTACATTAATCCTAAAATAGTGGATAGATTACATTTGGAGAAAAGTAAGCTTGAAAAATGAAGTTTGGTTCAACTAGCCACTGGAACCATAAGAAGGATCAATGAGATGGTCATAGGTTGTACCATAAGTCTTAATGGAGTAAATATTGATTCTGATCTAAATATTATACCATTGGGATCTTATGATATTATAATTGGAATGGATTGGTTGGACAAACATTAAGTTTTCCCAGATTGTGATAAAAAGACATTTACATGTCTTGATGAAGAAGGAAAACAAAGCACTGTGAAAGGAATTCCAAGACCCATTTCTATAAATGAGATTTCAGCCTTACAATTGAAGAGATGTTTCAGGAAAGGATGTTGTTGGACATGGTGTTATTTTTTCATTGATGTCAATAAGGGTTAATATAGATTTATCATCCAAACAAGTATCTGACTATACCAGTTGTAGGAATCAACAGTAAAGAAAAAAGAAGAATGTTGATCATTGGATCAAAATACGAGCACGATCAGACGGTAAAGAATGAAAAACAATGTTGATCGTTGGATCAAAATAAGAGCACGATTGGCCGATAAAAATGAAGAACAATGTTGATCGTTGGATCAAAATAAGAGCACAATCGGACGGTAAAGAACGAAGAAACTATGTTAATTGTTGGATCAAAATGAAATCATGATCAAACAACTCAATTCTCTTTCCGCGAGTCCGTTGAGCAACCAAAAAATGGATAACTATCATATTATATCGATATCACTTAAAAATTTATAGGTATGGTTCATTATGAAGGTAACAGAAGTTGGTCATGCATTTTGATGACATCCGAGAAGAGATATGAGCCCGCAAGTCCAAGATTTCGCGAACCCGAGAAGAATCACTTAAAAAAAATTCTAAGTATAGGTTCATCTTGGAGGTTGCGGAAGTTGGGTGTGCATTTTGATGACACTCGATAAGACATGTGAGTCCACAAGTCCAAGATCCCGCGAACCTGTCACATAAAATAATTCTAAGTAAAATTCCATATTTAAAATGAATGAGAATTGTCCACTCAACGAATGATTAAATCATAATTGTCGATCTCCAAGGTATGAAAAGGTTCAAAGTCTACCAGAGTTGTGAGGAAGTGAATATATATCCATCCATTGAGGATACAAATCCATGACGGTGGATAAATCACGTACCACGAGTTGCACGAAAGTCAATTCTAAGGAGGTGTTGCACTATTAATCTGGACCGTCAATAAAATTGATGGCGTGTCACTCTAGGATTAAAATCACATAGTGGACAATTTTTAATGCTCCAGTATGTTGAAAGACCTTAGATCTCACCATTAGATTAATTATTGACTGTTGATCTAGGATAATGTTGAAATCATCGAATAAGCACCCGTTTGGAATTGCATTTTGTCACGGGTTCTGGTCACATAGAAGAAATGCATTCACAACTGGAGACTTAGCACCAAATGTAAAACAAGCACCTTTTGTAATAGAGACTTAATCATAACCCAAGGTAACATAAAGGAAAGATAAAGTGCCCGAGGCTTAACTATGTTTCTTGTAGGAAACCCGAGAAGAACACCATTACTGTAATCGATAGAGGCTAAGAAGCTTGTTCACCATTGTGGCCACAAAGATACTAAGAGCATGATAGAGGCATATGGAAGAATAGGATCAATTTTATATCCATGCAAAACTCATAAACTTGTAAAAGTAGAAGATAAAAAGTCTACCTACCAGTACCATTTGAGAATCTGATTCTTAATATAGTTCCTATTAAAAAGATATTGGAGAAAAATCAAAGTCATTTGATTACTTAAAATTAATAAAAGAAGAAATTAAAAGAAATATATGTTAATGAAAGGATACAATGGTTCATTATTAAAAGACACAATGATTCAAAGTTCACCAGTTGGAAGACTATATAAACAAGAAAGAATGGTGAGAATATAGTGTCAATGTGGTATACATCAGAAGATCAGAAGCAAGTGCATCATCTAAGGAAGAAAGACAAATATGCTTATGAAGTTATGGTGGAAGGGAGGAAAAAGGAATGATTAGTATCCTTTGATAAATAATGTTTAAATACAGGGAGTTGGAGCTTCCTGGGGTTGGTGCCCTAAAACAAGGGATTTGGTGCTTCCTAGGGTTGGTTCCCTAAAAACAAGGGAGTTGGTACTTCCTAGGGTTGGAGCCCTGAAACAACAGGGTAGTTGGAGCTTCCTAGGGTTGGTGTCGTGAACAATGGGATTGTTGTCTCCTAGAGTTGGTTCTCTAAATCAATCTTTATATAAACTTGTAATTTGTAATTTAAGTTTATACTTATTGATGTTATTTACTAAAGTTTCTTGTTGATCAATAATATAAATAATTATTTAAAAATTGATAAAAAGTTATCAATATTGATTCGCCTCCCCCTCTCAGTATTAATCTACATTCCAATAGATTTAAATTGTATGCAACCCATGTGGAGGATACAGAAAAGAAAAAAGGGCCAAGCCTTGAAGATTTTTCAGTATTGCAAGATTTTGAAGATGTATTCCAAGAAATACCAGGGTTTCCACCAAAGAGGGAGATAAGTTTCTCTATTGATTTAGTATCGGGAGATGCCCCAGTATCAAAAACACCTTACATAATAAGTACACCAAAATTAAAGGAATTAAAAATGCAGTTGGAAGAATTGTTGAAGAAAAGGTGCATACTTCGAAGTGTTTCACCTTGGGGAGCACTAGTACTCTTCGTCAAAAAGAAGGATGGGACATTGAGGCCGTGTATTAACTTTAGACAACTGAATAAATCCACTATGAAGAAAAAATACCATCTACCCATAATTAATGACCTCTTTGATCAACTAAGAGGGGCAAATATATTTTCAAAGATAGACTTGAAATCAGGATACCACCACGTAAGAATCAAAGAAGAATACATCAACACGACAACCTTTATAACTGGGTATGGGAATTATGAATTTGTAGTGGTGCCATTTGGGCTGACCATTGCACCAGTTGTATTTATGTGCTTAATGAATGACATATTTAGAAATTATTTGTATAAGTTTGTCATAGTATTCTTGGATGAGATACTTATATATTCTAAGTCATAGGAAGACCATGAACATCACTTGGGATTGGTATTGCAAGTGTTGAGGGAACATAATTTGTATGTCAAGCTTAGTAAGTTTTATTTTTACCAAGAAAATATCCATTACTTGGGACACATTATTTAAAAACAAGGTATAACAGTAGATCCAGAGAAGATTGAATCCATTAGAGGATGGCCAACACCCATGAATGTTTCAGAAATCAAATCTTTTATGGGATTAGTTGGTTACTACAGAATATTTATAGTAGGGTTCTCTAAGATTTCCCATCCCATCATTTCTTTTCAAAAGAAGGGAATTAAATTTGAATGGACAACCGAGTGTGAAGATAACTTTGATTTGTTGAAATAATTGCTTACTAGTGCACCTATTTTAAATATTGTTGACCCAAATAAAATTTGTGTGGTATGTACATATGCATGCAAGGAAGGACTGGGTGGAGTCCTCACTCAAAATGGACATGTCATTGGTTATGAGTCTAGAAAGATTAAAGAACATGGGAGGAACTATGCCACACATGACTTGGAGCTTGCTTTCATTGTTTATGCATTGAATATGTGGAGGCATTATCTCATGGGAAAGAGATTTGAATTAAGAACATACCATAGTGGTCTGAAATATCTTTTTGAACAACCAACTTTTAATGCCAGGCAACGAGATGGCTGGAATTTTTAAGTGAATACGATTTTGACATCAAGCCTATCAAAGGAAAAGAAAATAAGGTTGTTGATGCACTCAGTAGAAGAATACATCTCATGCATGCTATAACCATTAGTATGCATCAGTCAGATTTGAAGAGCATAATTTTAGATTTTCTTGTTACATATCATCATTACCTACAGGTAAAAGAAAGCTTACAATAGAAAAATCTATAGCAGAAAATTAAAGAATATGAGATGAAGGAAGATAGATTACTTATGCATAAAAATAGAATTTGTGTTCTTAGTTCCGAAGAACTTAGGAATTTGGTATTAAAATAAATGCACAATGTTCTGCATGTCGAACATCCCGATTACCATAAAACAATTGAAACAGTAAGAAGCCAATTATTTTTTCCAAGAATGAAGAAATATGTTGTCGATTACATTACCAGATGTATGAAATGTCAGAGAATGAAGTATGAGCATAGGCACCCAGCGGGTTTGTTACATCCATTACCAATTCCAGAGAAGAAATGGGAAGTGGTAATCATTGATTTTATAACTGAATTTCCCAAGACAACAAGGCAACATGATTCAATAATGGTAGTGATTGATAAATTGACAAAGGATTCTCATTTTGTTCCAGCAAAAATTACTCATAAAACAACCAATATTGCATAAATTTACATGAGGGAGATTGCTAGGTTACATGGGATACCTAAGGCAATTGTTTCAGATAAAGATGCTAAGTTTACTTCAAATTTCTAGAGGTGATTGTTTAAAGGATTTGGTACAAATCTGAACTTTAGCACAACATACCATCCATAGTTAGATGGGCAGAAAAAGAGAGTCAACCAAGTAATCGAAGACATGTTGAGAATGTATGTGATGGATAAGCCATCTAGGTTGGAAGATTACTTGCACATGATTGAGTTTTCCTATAATAATGGGTATCAAGTTTCATTGAATGAATCTTTGTATGGTAGGAAATGCAATACTCCAATGAGTTGGGAAAACCCAACAGACATAGTTGTACTTGGGCCAGAATTGCTCAAGGATACGGAAGACCAGGTGGTTAGAATTAAGAAGAACTTAAAGGAAATTCAAGATAGAAAAAAATGTTATGCAAATAAGAACATGACGAATAGACAATTTAAAGTGGAGGAGCATGTGTTTTTGAAAGTGAATCCCAAGAAGAGCTCACTGAAATTGGGTAGTTGTACAAATCTAACAATCATATTATGTGGTTCATTTGAGATATTAGATGGAATAGGAACAGTTGCATACATGCTTGCATTTCCCGCTTCCATGAATGTGCATAATGGATTTCATGTATGTTTGCTGAAAAAGTATGTACATGATCCTAACCATGTTATTGATTGGAATTTAATTCAGGTGGAGCCAGAGGAAGACTTACAGGTCTAGTTATTGCACATATTGGACAGAAAAGTCAAAATGCTTTGGAATCGAGTTATAGAGATGGTAAAATTTCAATGGACTTACTATAGTCCTCAAGATGCTACTTGGGAGCATGAAGATTCCAATTGGGCAGAGTACCCACAACTTTTTGAATAATTTTGAAATTTTGATTTGTTGTTTTGTATATGCACTGATGACAGTGCCAAAATAAGGGGGAGGGAAGTGTAATACCCCAATTTTGAGTCCCCATATTAAATAATGTATTTTGTTAATTTATGAAAGGTCAGAGTTCCCAAACAATTAAAAGAGGCCAGCATGCCTAGGAAATGTAATGTTTTGATCATTATTAATAATAAAATACATCGTTGACTGCTAGACGAACAAGGACAAGAGTTATAGGGGGCTATGATTCCACAAGAGAGGGGGCTTAGGGGGCTAAGTCTTTTTATTATATGTTATTTACCCATAACTGTTTTAATTGAGAGAAGTGGTTACATGAGCTTATTGGGGAAGGCCATGTGGTTCTTGATTTCCAAGTAATTATATGAACCCATATTTGGGCTATTTGGGGGGTTCACACTCTTAATTATGTTCTCTCTCTCCATTCACTCTTTCACCCATTCATCATTCCTCATTAATTTTGATATTGGCTTAGAAAATAAAAACAAATTGTTGGTAGAGAAGCCATTGTTGGCTGGTTGTAGTGACTGTTGGTGTATTCCTGCCATGAATTAATGCCTACATGTCTAATATGCATTGGCATGTGTTAAGTTTTTCTTACAACTGCGAATCCTGAGAGTCCCAATATGGAGATTCTTGACCAGATGCACTGGGGCCCTAGAACAAGGTGGACATCCTGAGGGACTGCATGGAAGAGAAGGGGGTCCATTCTCTTGGGTTGTGCAGAATGGAGAGCAGAGAGTTGGTGTACTTTGGATTGATTTGTGTTGAGAAGCCTGGGAGTGCTTGAGTCCTGACTCATTTGGGAAGGTGAATGACACCCTGGAACCGTCTTTGTAGATTCGTAGCCCTAGATCGGGGGTGAAATTATTGTTGAGACTTGGAAAAACAACGTCTACGAATGGGTGGAACGTCCTTGGTCTGTGTTGGGTTGCTATTTTGGCATATTTTTCATCATCAATTGATTTCATTTTTTATCCATTTTCTCCATTCCTACACCTAATTCCTATGCTTATTACCATACTTATCCCCATTTGTGAAGCCAATATACCCAACAATCATAATAAGGTAAAATTGTTGTTAATTTGTATAGTTTCCTTTGTTTTTAATGATTTATAAAGGTTTAGGATTGATCTTACTAATGATGGTTGATGTCAGTCAAGTTCAGCTGAAGATTTCCTGCCAACATAGCTCAGTTCTTGTCACTACAATTCCGTTCTGGTTCACAGAATCCATGGTTCTCATACTTCCACGTGATTTGGGCACATGGGTGTTTTAGATCAAAGGCTCAAGATGGATATGTGTTATACTAGTCACACTTTGTTTTTAATGATTTATAAAGGTTTAGGATTGATCTTACTAATGATGGTTGATGTCAGTCAAGTTCAGCTGAAGATTTCCTGCCAACATAGCTCAGTTCTTGTCACTACAATTTCGTTCTGGTTCACAGAATCCATGGTTCTCATACTTCCACGTGATTTGGGCACATGGGTTTTTTAGATCAAAGGCTCAAGATGGATATGTGTTATACTAGTCACGCCTGGGTCAGTTTGAAGAGGCTTGAATTGCTAGTCAACGATTTTGGTCATATTTTTCTTATACGCATACAAATGGAAACGATTCAAGAAATTGTGGTTCAATGGATTGTGGTGATTATGTGTCAAGTGAAGAAGATGATACACTTGTTTATATTTTATTCTCATCCAAACACGATTTGTAGGAGCAGATTTGATGTACTCTATTTTTCCTATCTTAGCAATCTGTTCTCAAAAGTAGGGATGTGTATTTGTCCATGCACTGAAGGATTTATACAGGGATTGCATTATTTAAATGACTATGCTAGGATGTAGAAGGGGGTTGATAGATATGATCTGATGATATAGTTCTCTTTCCTTTGTATTAAAGATAACCTATATAATAGAATGAAGTTGTTGTTTCAGTATTAATTTTTTTGTTGTATTTATGTTTTAATTCAAGTCTATTTCTAGTATTTATTCAATGCTTAGTATTGATATAATCTTTTAGGCTGTGAGTTATTTCACAGTGCATATCAAACATGGTAGGATACCCATGTGTTTATTTTCACTCTATTCTTTATTAGTTTCAATTAGTTAATGCATGCATCTCTTTACAACGTTTTTTTTTTTTTATTCATTGATTGTATGAGAAAATTTTAATTAAATCAAACTTGGATTGGGATTGAAGAATTGTGAAGTAAGTGATTTTACATCACGAGAGATTACTTATACATATGGTTTTGCAAAGAACCAATGGAAAGTGTTTACGATTTGCTAACTCGTTCTCAGAAATCTTTTCATTTCCAGCTTGTGTGTTTATTTCTATAACTCTTTCAAAGACACTCAAGCAGGTTAAATTGGATATTGGAAACGTATTGTCCGTGCAATAAATGATATGATTATTGATCATGATACATTGTTGTCACCTTGCAACCAGACCAAGCCCCAATCATTCCAACTATCAACTTGTGGAGATTAACTAGTTTCATAAAGGGTTTTTAGCTATTTTGCAATTAGATTTATCATAGGTAAGATAACTAGACTTGATCATGCACATACTGTGCTTGCACCTCACAAGTTTACTTTCTTGGATTGATAAGTAAATGCTAATGAGCCTAGACCACTAGGAGCAACCCAACATTTTTGCTTCATTGTCGAGGAGGTGCTAAAGGGATTGAAGTCTAGGTAGGTAGGTTTCCTTTTCATTTACACAACTTGGTGAAGGAGGAAAAAGTAAGACGAAGAAAAAAACATTTGCTACCACTTTAGTGAGTTCCTCTAAACCCTTGATTGTTCTCTTTCATGCAAGTGTGTTTTCTTTCCTATAAGTGTGGTGTGTCTTTCAATTCTGCAATTAGTTTTAATTCATTCATTTTAAATTTCAGTTTTCAATTATTTCTTTGGGTGCTATAATAACTCCCCCTGGTAATAATCCATCTGTGACCAGGACTTATAAACCAACAAAAGTTTATAGATGTTCAAAAACTTGTTGAGAAAAGAAGGGCTCATCACTACAAGGAATTTCTTCAAACCTTGTTCCAATGTCATATCCATATCTTGTGAGAAATTTTCCTTGCAAGATAGGGAAAAGATCCATGAACACACTCAAAATGAAGATCTGAAGGACATTTTAATTCATCATTCCAAATATGTAGAAGAGGCCCAAGAATCATGGACACTACCTGATGAAGAGAAAATGTTGGAAACTGAAATTGAAGAGTTTATTTCCTACCTAACTGTTGTGGGGTATTCTACCCTACAGACTAACAAGCTAGGGATTTAAACTTGTACGCAGATCATGACCCTTCAAGAATAACTTTTAACCTCCTACCCAAACCTATAACCCTTTTTCTTAGGCAAACATGGGAAGAATCAACTAACCTTTTTATCGACGGTTGAAGTAGATCCTCCGTTGAGCTTTTATCTCCTTCCTGCTGCTACTCCTTCCACAAAGCTTCCTGCAATCAAGACAAAACTACGCATGCATGCTACTGATCTACTAGAGGGTTAAAGATAAAACATAAATCAAATGACATAGATGAGATCGGGACGGGAAAAGTATCTTTTTCATTAATCTCAATATGAATCAACTTATAATGATTTTAGAGACCGGCCACCATTCCTCGATCCTGATCCTGGGCTCCTCCTCTTCTTTTGTCCTCCAACTGCTTTTGCATGAATTTCTCCTAAAGCTTGAGGCAAGGCTAAAGGGTTGGGACAAAACAGACTTGGCAATTTCGCAGAGTTTCTTTGCTATGATTTTTCCCTCTTTGAATAGTACCCCTACCCCTCCTTTTATAGGCTAGAAGGAGCTAGGGTTTTAGACGAACTCTCGGCCATGCATGGCGGGGAGTTCTAGTTAACTGACCAAAAGCTTCTCGTTCCGTCGGCAACTTTCCGCTTTTTGTGATTTTGAAGGCAAACGCGGGTTGTAGTGGGCCTGCTAGCGGGGCCCGCGGGCTATAGTGAGCCTGCTAGAGTTTGCTTTTTAAAAATGGAGTTTTTAGAAGAGTTGTTCAGAAGTTTTTTGGCAAAGAAGGGATATGAGTTGGCCT
>CBVK0100409037.1:0-14797 GCA_900067695.1 Picea abies | reverse complement strand
CGAGATCTACACTCTTTCCCTACACGACGCTCTTCCGATCTCACGCCAAAAGCTTATCTTTTGTTAATAATTGAAATAGAATGCCCCAAATGTTGGGTATTTTGTATTTCCACCTAACCCTATAGTAATGAGTTCCTTCCCTAAGAGATATTTAAGTGATTCATGTGAAATTTATAAAACTTATGCACACCTACCCAAGGTGTACTACCCCATCCTATAGGAATATTCAAAATTATTGATAACATTCTTTTGGGAGAGATAAAGGGGGTACAGTATCATCCATTAAGGTGTACAATATCAATTGATCAAATTCTACATTACAATTAAGGTGATTTAATCAAGGATCAAATGGATCAATGATAAAATTCTATTAGGGGGTTAGAGTGTTTAAAGTAATAATGTATTAAGGGTTCAGTGTATGAGAGGGTTAATTTTTTTGAGATAATAATGTCTTAAGTGGTTAATGTATTTATAGGTAACTAG
Organism: Picea abies; assembly: GCA_900067695.1. Lineage (NCBI taxonomy): Eukaryota > Viridiplantae > Streptophyta > Pinopsida > Pinales > Pinaceae > Picea > Picea abies. The sequence continues at coordinate 14,314 of CBVK0100409037.1, read as the reverse complement.
TTTGTTTAGGATTATAGTTTCTTAGGGGGTTCATGTCTTCATGGTTTCTTAATGAAACGTGTTGATCATTTCAAGGGTTAGGCATGCCAATTAGGTTCATAGGGATTAGGGGGTACACAATGTCCAGGACCATAATAATTAGTGGTTAGTGGAAATAGTTCCTTAGGGGTTAACATGATATTTTTGGTAATAATGTGTGAGGGAGTGATTGGGTTAGTAGAGACCATTTAATTCAAGGTTCATGGAGACTGTGGGGTATATTATGTCCAAGGGGGGTTATAGTGATCGATATTTTATACCATGACATGATAATTTAATGTCAAATACATTTTTGACCATATATGACATATTAATTAACCTCATACTTTTCTAAATGCATTATAATAAAATTGAAATAAATAAAAAGGGTAAATTAAGAGATCAAACGTTATAGAGGTTAAGAGTCATAGTGTATTAGTAGGGTCAATCTATTATGATGTTACTATGTTTATATCCATAATGTATTCATTTTTTAGTGTGTTTGAGGTCACACTATGTTCACTAGGGTTGATTGTTTCAAGAGTTATAGGGATCAAAGGGAATACCATGCTCAAGTTGGTATTGATTGGGGGTTATCATATAATAGGGATTCATTGTGTTCAAAGTCACAATTATTAGGAGGTGATTTCATCAAGGATCAAATGGATCAATGATCAAATTCTATTAGGGTGTTAGTGTGTTAAAAGTAATAATGTATTAAGGGTTCAATGTATGAGAGGGTTAGTTTGTTTGAGATAATCATGTCTTAAGAGGTTAATGCATTTATAGGGGACTAGTGTGTTTGGGATTATAGTTTCTTAGGGGGTTCATGTCTTCATGGTTTCTTAATGAAACATGATGATCATTTCAAGGGTTGGGCATGTCAAGGTTCATAAGGATCAGTGGGTGCACAATGTCTAGGACCATAATTATTAGTGGTCATAGAATATTACTGGCTTAATGGTTAGTGGCCATAGTGCCTTAGGGGTTAACATGATTTTTTGGGTCATAATGTGTGAGGGGGTGATTGGGTTAGGGGAGGCCATTTAATTCAAGGTTCATGGAGATTGGAGGGTATACTATGTCCAAGGAGGGTTATAGTGATCAATATTTTATACCATGACATGATACTTTAATGCCAAAGATATTGTTGACCATAAATGACATATTAATTAACCTCATACTTTTCTAAATGCATCATAATAATATTTTGAAATAAATAAAAAGGGTGAATTAAGAGATCAAGGGTTTTAGGGGTTAAGAGTCATAGTGTATTAGAGGGGTCCATATATTATGATGTTACTATGTTTAGAACCATAATGTATTCATATTTTAGTTTGTTTGAGGTCACACTATGTTCACTGTGGGTGATTGTTTCAAGAGTAATAGGGATCAAGGGGTATACCATGTTCAAGTTGATTGTGATTGGGGGTTATAGAGTAGTTCCTGGAATCCCTTCTTCCCCTCATCACCAAGGATGTATCCATGACGATATCTCGGGGGCTATGAGTTAGGGATTTTATGTGTCGAGGGATATAAGTTAGGGATTATATATAATAATATAATAATAATAATATATATATATACACACACACACACACACACACACACACACACACACACACATAATATATTATATATAAATAATAAAAAAATAAAAAACAAAAAAAAATGAAAACAAAACAACATACAAAAACAACCAAATAAAAATCGCACACCACTACACTCACATGGAGATTTGGAGCTGCTCGCACTCACCACTACATAGGAGCATGAAGATTGGAGAGGAGAGGAGCACACACGTAGAGTGGAAGGGAGAGGAGGATAGGAGAAGGAGGTGGAAGGAGAGGTGCATGGGAGGAGGCTAGGGAACACTTATTTTCATATAGAGTGGAAGGGAGAGGAGGATGGGAGAAGGAGGAGAAGGAGGCAGAGGCACACGAGAGGAGGGCACATGGGAGTAGTCTAGGGCACACAAATTTGCACCAGAGGAGGGCACACATGCACGAGAGGAGGGAACATGGATTTGCATGGGAGGAGGGAACAAGGTTTTGCACCGGAGGAGGGCACACGGTTTTGCACCAAAGGAGGGCACACAGGTTTGCACCAGAGGAAGGCACACAACTGAAGGGAATGGTTTGAATTCTTTCTCCTATCTCTTGAATGTGCATGCTAATTGTTTGATGAAATGCTTGATGGAAATGCTTGATAGAATGCTTGATGAAATGCTAATTCATCCTTTTAAAATGCACATAGATGGTTTAAAAATAATTGAAATAATTGAAATAAGATTAAGATATATACCAAAGGAAAAATAGATAAAACTAAGAGAGTGGATGAAGGAGAAAAAGGACAAAACAATGAAGGCCTCTTGGAATTTTCCTCGTATAAAGAATAAACTAATAAACAAGACAATGAATGCACAAATCTGATAAACATAACATATGAGAATACCATATAGCAGAACCCCAACATTCTTATGGAGAAGAGAAAGAGAGAAGGGGTATAGTATCATCCATTAAGAGAGAATTTGTTTTCCCTTGTTTGGAATGTGATATACTATGTTGGATATCTCCATGGAAAATGACCACAACCTTTCTCACATATCTTATTTCCATAATTACTCCAAAAACCCATTTTACAAGTTCCCATTTCCATCGAAAAAAACTAACCCAACATGCCTTTGACCAACTTTAGATAGCAGGTGATTTTCACCATGCTCACCCGAAACATGTGGTTCCTTGCAAAGACCACATAATCACTATAATATACACACATTAAAACTTATGGATATCAATTGTGCCATAGTGTTTGATCAATATGTCCTTCATAGTTTTCAAGGACTTTGTCCCTGAAAGGATCGTAAAATTGAACTTCAAAAGGGAAAAAACATATCTTCATTTGATGTAGTTATTGCTTCATTTATTTGTGTCCATGGAAAAACATTGACAATAAAATTATCATGCCATGCATGGTAGTTGTTTGTCTTGGAAGAGGCCAATTACTTGGTGAAACATTGACTTGTCATGACAAAGGCTCTAATTACTAGGTCATTTTTTCCATGCTATGCTCAAGGACATGGTTCTAAGTGGAGGCCATTTATTTTTGTGAGCTATACATGCAATGACTTATGGATACTAATTTTAACATACCATTTCATTGGTAGGAACTCAAGAGATTCATAATTATATCCCTATAAAGACCCTATAAGTGACCTTCAATAGATGAAAAAATGAGTTCCTTTGTTGGACATGTTGTCTACTCCATGCTCTTCCTTTCCCCAATTAAGGACATTTGTGGCCTAATTATGGATCTAGAACACATGATTAGGTATATATAGAGACTAATAAGGGAATTAAAGGGCCTTGTTTTCTTTCCTTCTAGTTTTCTTTGGGATTCTTTATTCTTCTAATTCATCCTCCTCTTATTTTTGGTATGACTTTTTCCAATTCAACACTACATAGGGTTGAGAGAAAACATTATTTGGGAGTGAAACATTTTAAAAATCTTCTTCACAAGTTTAAGGGTTGCACACCTACAAGTTCCATTGTTCATGCTTTCAATAGTTTAAATTACCCCTTGAAGCATGTGAGCATATTTTTCATGTAGTTCCCACATGGAAACTCTGCCCACAAGCATGTGGGAAGAGTTGTAGCATCTATAACTCTTTCCATAGGCCTTTGGGGACAATTTCTACGTGGAAATTTTGTGCACATGCCTATGGGTAGAGTTGAGATGCAGGAGAATCGTCAACATCAAGTGAGCATGGGGGCAAGCGCCACACATTTTGAGCATATGTTAAATTGTTTAAACTTTTGAAAAGGGGATGCGCCAAACTTAAATGTGATCATTAAGAAGAGGTGTACTTATGCATTGTATTGGACCTTGAGTGATCCGTTCTTGTCCATAGTAGGTCGAAGGAATTTATGTAAGTAGGTAGAATTTGATATTAGATCAAACAGTTTTAGAAGAAGTGGAGGGAAAACGGATATAGACACCCTCACTATGCATTGTAACATTATTAGGGAATAGTTAGAAGCATTGGAGCATAGGAGAGAAGCAGAGAGTTGTGTAGAAACACCCATGTATTGATATTTGGATTAATAGAGAAGGATTGATTCAAATTCATGGAGTTGTGTTTGTTCTTTGTGTATGTATGTTGAATTCTATGCTCATGAGTGTTTACTTCCTAGTATGCATTTGTTTTTATGTTGTATATATGATTTCATGTGTTGAGATTGAAGTCTGAAAGGAAGTAGAAGAAATGAGTTTCAATTGTTTCTCTATCAGAGCAAGGATTCCTGCAAAGAGTGCGGTTGAAGTCGTCCGCAAGGAGTGCATTGAAAGAAGGCCCAGATAGTTTAACTCTTGTTCTCATTCACCCAGAAGTGAAATTGGGTTACTGGAGCTATGCAGGGAGTGCACAGGCTAAGGAGAGTCTCAGTTGTAAATATGAGCTAAGTATTGAAGGACTATTGTTGCAGGTGTGTGCAGAGTCAGGAGAACTCAACACTGGGAAGTGGTTGAGAATTGCTGCAAGGATTGCGTGCAAGAGTCTTCGTGAAGATTCAGAGTTTGGTGGAAGCTCAGGAGGGATAAGGCTTTCAAGCTTGTCAAGGGAAGGGATCGACAGTAAAGAATCGGCGGGGAGGATTAGCGAAATCCCGTCAGTCGTTAGATCTGCTAGAGGAGCGAGTGGGTTTACGGCTGTGTCCAGAGTTCAAGCTCCAAAGATTTTGGACCGTCAAATCTTGTTCAAACACCTGTCAGCCATTAGATCGACTAGGAGTTTCACAGAGTTTAAGCTTTGTGAACAGGAGGAGGAAAATTCCGACAAGAGGCGTGGCCATCGAAATTTCGGTATTCGCAAAATTGGGAGTCATGAGGGCGAGTGATCGGGAATTTTCATAGTGAAAATACTGGAGTTAATTTGAGCCATCCATCTTAAGGAGACAGGTGGCATTCATCAAGATCCCATCAACATTTTGATGATCGGGGTTCTAATTTGACAAAGGAATTGTGACATCAGGCATCAAAAGTCTCGAAATCCTAAGGTTGAACCAGATTCGTCCATCTTAAGAGGAAACGTGGTGAAGATCGAAAGCCCATCGACATTTTGGTCATCGAGACTCGCACAAGTAAGTGTTTGGCTTGCAGATTGGTGAAACCCCGAGAGAAAAATCTGAACCATCCATCCACTTGGGATAGGTGTCATAAATCCTAAGAAAGTCGGCATATCGACACTCGGGAAATTGAGATTCCTGAGGTCATGAAAATCGAGACAACAGAAGTCTCGAAACCGTGAGGAGAACCCTGAACCGTCCATCTTGAGGGGACGCGTGTCAGAGATCTGAAGGGATTCAGAGTTTGGCATTTCGCAAGTCTTAGGGATGAGGTGTCCAAGACATTATAAATCACAAAATCCTAAGAGTTAACCTGAAGCATCCATCTTGAGGGGACGCGTGGCAGTAATCAGAGCCATCGAGAAAAGTACCGACAAGGAAATCATCTATCGGTGTTTGGGTCATCGGGATATCGGGGATCCTGGTGATGAGGTGTTTACGCATTTTGAAATCCCGAATCGTGAAATAGTGAGGAGCAATGAGAACCATCCATCCTAGAGGACGCGTGGCCGAGATCGAAGTGATCGGGGAATCGACATTAGTGAAATCGAGGAAATCGAAGGCCAAAGTATTTCGACACTTGCAATCACGAAACCACGAGGGAGATCTGGAGCCGTTGATCTCAGTGACTGCTCACCATCATTGATTTTGGTTACAATAGAAGGGCATCCTGGTGATGTCATATCGGGAATTTTTGAATCAGGAAATTGGGGATTCTTGTTGACAAGAGGTTTGGTGCATTTCAACACTGGAAACCTCGAACCCCAATGAAGGATATGACTGCGGTCATATAAGGGGAGGTCACATGGACCAAGAGCTTAGCCTGGAGGGCTAACAGGAATTTAAGCGCATCAGGATTTTTGAAGTCAGAAATCTCGATGGAATGGGATATAAGGTTGTGGTCTTATAGAAAGTGATCACATGGAATAAAGGTTTAGCCATGAAGGGCTAAGGAAGTGAAGGAGCATATCAGGGATCAGTAAAGTAAGTTGTTTGGACATTGCAAGTGCCAAAACCCCGATGGGAAGGAACCCCAATAATAGAGTAAAGGGCTAGCATTGATTTCCCGATAAAAGAAGGGGAGATCCCACGAGAGAGATTGTTGTGGGTGAGAATGTCCCGATAGGGAAATAGAAGAACCTCTCAGTTCTTCAGGCTGAGGAAGGAAGAAGATCCTATGAGTGGATGTGCCTAGAAGGTGCACCTGTGTCAAGTTGTAGCTAATGACATCTTAGGACTATGGATTCAACGAGATAGAGACTTAAGGAAAAATTTCCTTGCCTTGTCAAAAGGGTCTCATAAGGTCATGACTATACAATCTAGTGGTTATATTTCTTATAGGAAGTTCATTGTTTTGTAAAAAGGGAAACGCACAATAATATAAATCCACCCTAATTATTTCTTGAGGGAGAAACAAGGGGACTATGATACCACAATAGGGGAAGAGGAAAGGGGATTTTTGGTTGATTTAGCCTTATCATTGTCCTTGGGGTACTATCTTTTCTTGCCTATGTATTCTTACAATGTTCCCATAAATCTTTGACTTTTTGGTTGGTCTAAGTAAACGTCTCATATGTGTCATATCCCGAGGAAGAGAGAGGGGTATCATGCAAGAAAATGTTTCTCATTGTCTTTCCCATGTAGGATGGTTGGAGAGAAACCATGCTTTGAATTTCCATAATAGTTGAGACAATCCTTTAGACCTACAACCCAATTATTGTTCCTCATTGATTGTTCAAATTTCACCACTAAAGTGTATGGAGGTATACATACCCTACTCCTCTTTGTATTTGAATTTGTGACCTCTTAGTAAGAAACACATGTTCTTAACCATGTGCTTCCATAGAAGGCTATTTCCAAATATGTGAAATTCGCCACTAAAGGCGCTTTCCAAATATGTGAAATTCCAGGATCATGGATTTCCAAACTATCGATCCCCACTCGAACTCTTTGATAGGTCTCAAATCCAGTTCTCCATTGAGCATCAGGGGATATGCAAATATATGCAACTTATATGCAAATATATGCAACTTTATGCAACTAATAATATGCAACTATATGCAACTTTATGAAACAATGCAACCTATGCAACTATATTGCTGAAATTTTGTATGCAACTATATGCAAATGTATGCAACTGTATGCAACTATGGAACTATATGGAACTATGCAACATGCAAATTTTGCAACTTAAGAAACTTTATGGAACTTATGCAACTTTATGAAACATGAAACTTTATGCAACAATGCAACTTATGCAACTTTACGCAACTTTATGCAACTTTACACAACTTTATGCAACTTTACACAACATGCAACTTTATGCAACAATGCAACTTTACGCAACTTTATGCAACATGAAACTTTATGCAACAATGCAACTTATGCAAGTTTACGCAACTTTATGCAACATGGAACTTTATGAAACAAAGCAACTTATGCAACTATGAAACTATATGCAACTTATGCAACTATGCAACTATATGCGACTTATGCAACTATGTGCAACTATATGCAACTTATGAATGTGCGACCTATATCCTCCTAATGGCTCTAAGTTCCTTCTTATAGGCCTTGAAAGACAACTATGATGCATAAAACTTGTGAATGGTGCACATATCCCACCCACATGCCAAAGATCCCATAGAGATGGTCTATGTGGTGCTTCATGGATTTGTTCATAACCATTGAGATCAAGAATATTTGTACATGGCCTAGGTCACTTGTTTTCCTACCTCATCCATGGTATATCTCTTGATACAAAATCTTATTTTCCATAATATATTAATGGTTCACACATTCCCAATAGAAGGACTTAGTCTTTGCCATTAGGCACAAGATTTTTTTTTTTAGATCATAAGGTCCTTGTTTTCCTCCCCTAGCCATGGCATAAGCCCACAATACTTTCTTATTATGAAAAATGTACTATTGACATGAAATATCCCACATGGAGGTGAAATATCCCATACAAGTGTCTTGTGTGGTTGTACAAAGACTACATCGCAAATATCAACGAGAATATTGAAATTGGGCCTAAGTATCTTATGTTCTTTTCCTAACCATGGGTAAGATCCAAAGTAGCCTATGTGATGTCGAAAACGTGTGAATAGTGATTGTATCCCACCTAAATTCCATATATCACTTAAGGAGGATCTATGTGGTGGTTTGACGCCTTATTCATGGCCATTAAGGCCACAAAGATTTTTTTAGGGCCTAAGGCCATTATGGACATTATTCCTAATTGGAGGCCTTGATATTGGTCATTAAGCACATAAGGTTCATTTAAATCCTAATTCCCTTTTCTCCTTCCCTTGATGATGGTACAAGCCTAAACTCCCATATGTGATGTGAAAAAATACTAATGGTGTCCAAATCCGACCTCGAGGCCAAATATCCCTTAAACATTATCTACATGATCATTCAATGGTTAGTTCATAGACCTTGAAGTGAATAAGCTTCATTTTGGACCTAAGGTACCCGTTTCCTCTCCTAGCCATAGTACACACCTTGAGACCTATTCTTATTATGAAAACGTACCAATGGTTCCAAAGATACCCTACATAGATATTGTGTGGTTGTTTAAGGACTACATAAAAAATATCATATTCAAATAAGGCCTAAGCACCTTATGTTCTTTGTTATACATTATGCCCAAAACTTGTGAATGTTGACCATATCCCACCCAAATTCCATATATCCCTTAGAGAAGATATGCATGGTGGTTTGAGGCCTTTTTCATGGCCATTAAGATCAAGAAGATTTATTTAGGGCCTAAGTCCCTTTCTTTCCTCACTTGGCCATGGTATAGGTCTTGAAACCTACTCTTTTTATTCAAAACATACTAATGGTGCACATATTCCCAAATATAGGCATTTTTCATGGCCATTAAGCATAAAAAATCTTCATTTAGGGTAGAAGGCCCTGATTTTCTTACCTTGGTGATGATATAAACCTATATACAACTTATGCAACTACATGCAACTAAATGAAATTTCAACTTTATGCAACTAAATGCAACTATATGCAATTGTGTTGGTACAAAAAATGTATATTGGCACGATAACTTATCTTCTTATTTTAACAAGTGTAGGTACCACCAAATAGGTATTTTTTGAATCTATCTTCCTCGGGTGATGATCAAGATATAGTAAGAGAGGTTGAAAGTGAGACATGTTTTACTAGATCTACCGGTTCTATATCAACTAGGTTGGAAAAGGTAAGGAAAATATTTCATACCTACATGTAATTTTTTATTGCCAATGGATGGTCATGTAATTATGATGCTGAGAGCATAGGTGACATTGAGTTTCCCTTGAGGTATAAACATCTAGTGCAACAATGGGCACCTAAGGAGCTACCTGAAGTGGACATAAATTTTTTCATCAGTGAGAGGATGTATCGCATTGCTCCTTCATCCTTACATGGATTGGGGTTATTTTGCATGGATGGCATAAAGGTCAGCTAGTGCATTGTAACTGAATTGATGGAGTATGTTGAACCGTTATACAAATACAATCACTGGTTGATGTTGGTCTGATATACACAGTATGTGGAGATACAAAGTTTCCACAAATTATATACAACTACTAGATAACAATCAAAATAAAGGGGAAACTATGTGTATTGATGGAAGGCCAAAAGCTACTGGAAACATTGTGAGCTTTATAAATAGTACATGACTAGTGGGAACAACTAAGAAACCGAATTGCATATTTGAGGCACGCGAAGGAAATCGTATATTTGTATGTGAAACAAAAACAATAGTTCCAGGTGAAGAGTTGTTGATCGATTACAACTTAAATTGAATAGATGGAGGGGGTGCAACTATGGGGGTAAATATCTTACATACCATTCAAATCAAACTTTTATCAATCATTGTTACAATTTATCGCTGCAATATTTCAAATTTTTACTGCATAATTTTTTTACAATTACTTTCATAACTCTTGTTGATTAATTTATTGTCTCAAAATCTATCCAGAGTGACCATGGAAAAGCACCCACTTCACCTCAGCAGGTAAATGTTAAATACAGTAAAAACTTATGACTACAAGAACTAAATTTCAGAAATTTCATTATTTTTTTTCAGTTATCACTGTAATATTTCATTTTCTTAATTTTACAAGTGAATTTCATAACTTTTATTGATTGATTTATTGTGTCAACATCCGTCCATGGTGACCGTGATAGAAAATCACCCACTACATCTCTCCAGGGTGACTTTGGAAAGGCACCCACTTTGCCTCAACAGGTAAATGTTAAATACAGTAACAACTTATGACTACAACAACTAAATTTCAGAAATTTCATTATTTTTTTTCTGTTATTACTACAATATTTCATTTTCTTAATGTTACAGGTGAATTTCATAAGTTTTATTGATTGATTTATTGTGTCAACATCTGTCCAGGGTGACCGTGGTAGAAAATCACCCACTACATCTCTCCAGGATGACCGTGGAAAGGAACCCACTATGCCTCAACAGGTAAACGTTAAATACAGTAACAACTTATGACTACAACAACTAAAATTCAGAAATTTCATTATTTTTTTTCTGTTATTATTGCAATATTTCATTTTCTTAATGTTAGAGGTGAATTTCATAATTTTTATTGATTGATTTATTGTGTCAACATCTGTCCAGGGTGACCGTGGTAGAAAATCACCTGCTACATCTCTCCAGGGTGACTGTGGAAAGGCACCCACTATGCCTCGGCTGGTAAATGTTAAATATAGTAACAAATTATGACTACAACAACTAAATTTCTAAAATTTCATTATTTTTTATCTAATATTACTCCAATATTTCATTTTTTAAATGTTACAGGTGAATTTCATAGCTTTTGTTGATTGATTTAATGTGTCAACTTTTGTCCAGGGTGATCGTGTTCAAGTTTCACCCACTACATCTATCTAGGGTGACCGTAGAAAGGCACCTGTAGTGCCTCACCAGGTAAATGTTAAATACAATAACAACTTATGACTACAACAACTAAATTTCTAAAATTTTGTTATTGTTTTTCTGATATTAATGCAATATTTCAATTTTTTAATGTTACAGGTGAATTTTATAACTTTTGTTGATTGATTTATTATGTCAACATCTGTCCAGGGTGACCGTGTCTGAAAATCACCCTTTACATCTATCCAGGGTGACCATGAAATTGCACCCACAGTGCCTCACCAGGTAAATGTTAAATATAGTAACAACTTGTGACTACAACAACTAAATTTCTCAATTGTTTAAGTTCATCTCATTAATTTTATTCATCAATGTATTGTGGCATGGTCAACATGGGAAGGCTCCCATAGAGTATATTGATGAGGATGAAATATTTTATTCGACTGACCCAATGACAACTGTAACGAAGGCCTTGAGGAAGGCTAACATAGAATATCTAGGTTTGATTAGCAAAAGACCCCTGACACAGGAGGACAGGGAAAGAATTATAGAGCTACAAAATATAATAACTAATTTTGGGGTAAGTGGCATCTTCATATATTTTTATTAGCTATGACAATTTCATATCCATTTTTTAGTTTTATATTTTGTATATGATCTGATAAAGAAATTTTTTCCGTTTGTAGGAGTTTTTAAACCATGTGCTTGGGGAACCTGTCGATCCTGCAACTTCTATAGCTAGCAGTGATGGTCCAATGAAAAAACAAGGTCAAAATAGAAAATTACAAGTGAGGCTTTTTGAGCCTCCTAAGGTTCCCCTCGAATCCATTGATGAGTGAAATGATTTTGACCGGCATGACATGCTGGAGCATGATGAGTCGAAGCCTGGGACGCCACATGATGACTTAGGAGAGGAACATAGTGTAGATGGATAGGATATTATTCTGCATGGAGAAGAACGAGTTAAAATAAATGGATCACAAGATGTCACCTTTATGTTGGATGACACATGTGTTTTGATCAATATTCAGAAGATTGCAGGTAATTGTCCCATTAATTGATTCATTTTTTTCATGAAATTGAAATGGAAATTTGTTGAGATTATTATAAATTAATGGATAACACATTTCTACAGGAAACAATGTTTTCTATAGAAACTTACATGAAAAAGCATTGGAGATGTTTGGCCCCACTATTCGCACACGGTGGAATGGCCAAGATATAAAAAAGAAAGATGATTTAATAGATCACATTGTAAACTTGTTTGGCAACACTTTAAACAAGAAAGTGGTTACAAATTTAGCCGGTCAGAGTTTAAAATACACCAGGGCCTAGTATAGGGATGAATTGCAAATAGATGTCAAGCACAAGCTCCCTCCCATGGTTCCCGAGAAAGAGTGGAAGGCACTAATAGAGGATGCAAAGGAGAAATTGTTTAAAAAACAAGGACAACAACCACGAGCTGGTCAAGAAAGGTACAAAAAATGTCATATTATCATTGAAATATGAGCATTTATGTTTCTCTTTCATGTTTTAAGTAACAATTCCAATATCTGATTTTTTTCAAAAATTCCATATGTAGGCTACCAGACACCTCCAAAGAAACAAAGGCCAGAGTGGAAAAACATGGCCAGCATAAACTAGGACATGGTGGCTATGGAAAACTAAAATCCCGAATAATAAGATTTATATGATTAACTGTGGTTAATATTTATTTAACAGTAGTGAACAAATATATATATTTTTTTATTGGTATTTTTAATGTTGTTATGCATTGCAATTTAATATGTTCGACACTGCTGCCACCGAAGAGGACCTAAAGCTTGTTTACAAGCATGGTTTTAAAAGTGTGATTGAATATAGAAAAAACTTGGGCCAGACTCCTATGTCCCGAGCCACACAGGTAAATCAAATGAATAAGGAAACCGCAGTAGCATGCTTGTAAAGTCTATTCATATTTTATTATATCACCCTTAAATAAGTATTTATCTTTGTTTTCAAACAACAGTGATACCGTAGTAGCAAATCAAGAGGTATTCATCAAACACCATGTCATACAAGGGTCCATATGTCCAGTGATAGTGTAGAGCAGAGTACCCATTCCGATATGTATGATTCTGAATTATAAATATTTATTGTGATTGCAGATATGTATTTCCGGACTTATAATTATATATTATCTTCTCAAAATTGAAGATAATGTAGCTCAGGAGGGTGAAACGCGAGAGAAACCAAGTGGAAAGGAAATTAATGAACCAACTATCCCAGCTACAGAGACATGTAAAGAGAAATAGTGTAATGTTAATCAAAACAATGAATTAGTTATTTCAATTATATTTCAACATATCGATATGATCATTTTTGTTGTTCCAGTTCATGATCCTGAATAGATGCTAGCTAACCCTTCTCAGTGACGTACCAGAAGTATGGTACATGAGCGCACACAAACAATAGAAGGACAGGGCACATGAAATACAATGTCCTTGGATGATGATGATCATATCCCAATTGTCAGTTTTATGAATGTGAAAAAACATAAATCAAAGAAAAAATAGATGTATAAATTCATGACTTGTATTTGGATCTTTATCGATGTTTATATGTTCATATGTTTTGATGATTGTCCTAGTTATGCATGAATGTCTATATGTTTTCTATATAAAGAAAATCATTTTTTGGGTATGGGGAATCGAGAGCGATGTGAGGGGGGGGGGGGCATATGATCTAACACCTTCATGTGGTTGGCTCTGTTCAACAGATAATAACCTATTCTTGAAAGAAAGAGAAGCTCATTAAGGTATGCGACAACTTAATTTTTTTTCTAGAGTATTTTACATAACTAAATGCATGCTTATTTGCTTATTAATTATTTACTCATATAAACAAATTGTCTTTTATGATTCATGCAGGTCTTGGTGATGGAAATGCATCTCATGGACAACTCTTAACAAGCTGTATGGGCTAATGGATCTGGAAAAAGGACAATGAAAAGGTAAGTATTTTGACGTGTTTTTAAAAGTAGGCTACAACAATGAGGTAGCCCCTTGTTCTTTTATGCCTTTTCTTTTCCTTATCTTTCTATTAGTTTTCAAAACAAACATTTGCTAACATTAAAAATGTATCATGTATTAACACACTTTTATCAATTTGAATGAAGCCTTGTTCCTATTGGGAGTTTTTTTGGGCTAGCTTAGACTTCCCATTATCAACTCTAGCCACTTCTTACCTGGTAGCACCCAATATTACCTAGTTCTCCCCTTGTCTTCTTCCT
>CBVK0100409035.1:0-21103 GCA_900067695.1 Picea abies | reverse complement strand
ATAGAAACTATATCAAATCTTTAGAAATTTGAATATTTTTACAAAACTATTGCCAAACATTTTACATATTAAGGACTAGTAATATTATCCCATGTTTCTACATTTTAATATAATTTTTCATCCTTAAAATTATCCTTGTTTGTTTTCCTCAGCCTTGAGGGTGCTTGGGGTGGAATAACGTCAAATCCCTATGCCTCCTCATGATCTAAGAGATGACTGGAACTCTTTCATTAGACTTCTCTGTGAAAATTTCATCTCTTTGGAGGAGGAATATGAAGATTCCCTCAAATGGTCCCATAACCCAAAGTCTAGTTGCTACACAGTAAAACTCAGATATGAAGCTTGGATGGAAAGAGGATTGATAGTCCCCAACAAGTGGTGGTACAAACCCCTTTGGAATTAAAACAACCCAAATAGATGTAAATTGACCCTATGGCTTGCCCTAAACAATAAATTGCTCACCTAGGACATTGGCCAAAAAAGAGAATGGCATGGGCCAAATAGATGCCTGTTGTGCAAGTCTGACTTAGAAAAGGTGATTCACTTGTTTACTTTATTTTATTCAAGATAAGTCTCAGGGATTATTGAAGGGAAGCTCAAATCTCAAGAAAACCAGAATAAATCCTCATTGGGAGACTACTACAAATCTTCGATTTAGGAAAGATGAATGGCCCTTTATGTGGGTCTACCAAAAATTATGGTCTCAAATTTGTGGTGGGATCGAAACAACATTGTCTTTAATGATAAGCCTATCCCCCCCCCTCAAGTAATCACAACCATCACATTGAGTATGGCTTTCGAATACAAGGAGGATCTGACTAAGCAGATATTGCACAATCCTATTCCTCTAAACATAGATCACTCCTTCCCATGGGAATTCTTCGACGAAGCATGCGAGAATTATCCCCCTAAATGCAGAGTGGGAGTGGTTTTACATATCAATGCCACTCAATATATCCACATTAGATATGCACCTGGGGGAGGTACTAATAGAAAAGTCGAATTAATCGCCCTATGGAACCTTCTAGAAGTTTCAAAGGAAAAAGATGTCAGGCAATTACAAGTTTATGGTGACTCCAAAATCGTAATTGATTAGGCTAACGAAAGAGCAACCATTCAAAACCAATACTTGAAAAACATTCTGAGGAACATCACATTCAACTTTTGAGCCTTTGAAAGATTACACTTCCACGACATCCTCAGAGAACTCAATACAAAGGAATATGCTCTCTCCAAAGAAGCATTACATCTCCCCACAGGAGCCTTTGGATTTTATGAGTTTGACGACAGTATTGAAGTTGAAGCTATGGAACAACAATTGTAGCAACAACATTTTTTTGTATGTTTTTGTCAACAATCAAGTGCAGGCATGTATATAGGAAGTATTAGGAAACCAAAGTGTAATTCAAGAAAAAAGGGATAAAGGACAACATAAATTGATGATGTAAAATGTATATTTCTAATAGAATATTATTTTTATTTTATTTTTTTAAAAACACTCTAAAACAACATAGATAACCACACCATGGCTAACTTTCATAATAAAATAAAAACGATATTTTATGACCTTGTATTTTTTTTCTTTTTATTTTATATATAGAAAAGAAACGAATAAACACAAATAGTATTTTTATAATGGGTTGAAGTATAAGTAATTATAAAAATCAATTATATTAAAAATATTAATTAAATAAAATATAATTATAATTAAATTTAACAATACCTAACCTATTAAGGGAAAGCTTTGTATCTTTACTCTACATTAGTGTTGAAGCGATAAGATGCTAGACAAGGAAACATCAAAGAAGTGTTCTTTTATTTTAATTAGGAATTGTTTATTTATTTAATAATGTTTTTTAATATTTAAATTTAATATGATAAGAAATATATATATATATTTTTTATGATTTGCATTTTTTATAAAAAAGTTTGATGATGTGAATTTATTTAGAAATGGATAAAAAATTAAATAAATGTTATTTCAGTATATATAAAAATATTATTATTATTATTTTAATTTTTATTAAATTAATATCAAATTTATGATTGAATATATCATACATAGAAAATAATATATATTAAATATATAAGAAATCTATTGTTATTTCAATATGGATGATTTTAGGGGTTAAATTTAGCTATGAATTAATTTTTTATGATTTTTTTTTTTTTCAAAAGTGACCAAAATTTTATACAAATTATACATTTTTTTAAAAATTTGAATATTTTTATAAAAATATTATTAAACATTTTATAATTGACATATAAAAGAGTAGTAATATTAATCAAAGTTTATGCATTTTAAGATATATTTATATCCATAAAATCATCCTTACATTTCAATGATCAATTTACACTAAATTTCATAGAAAAAAATTCAAAATAAATCAAAATTTTAAATCATCAAAACATTCACTTTCTTTTTGGAATATAAATATGTAAGAAATGTAATGCGTTGAACATTAAATTTCATTTCTAATATGTAAGAAATATAATCTGTTGAAGATTAAATTTCATAAAAATATTTAAAATAAATTGAAATTTCGGATCAATCAAAACCCCAAATCCCAGCGGAGGGAGAGAAAAATTCGCTGGGAGAGAAAAATTTGCTGCCATTTTAAACGCCGTATTAACATGTAAAACCAAAATTAGGTTTCTTTTTTCAATAAAAAATTCCTTTTTAAACATATGGCTCACGTGAAGTTGCAGAAGGACTAAATTCTCCATAAAAGCCGCTGTCTATTTCAAGTCTCACGGGTACCTAAATGTAAGGGCACCACATGGAAATACGAGTTGCCTGCCTGCAATGGTTGTCTTAACCAGCTTTTAATTAATTTGTACGATGATTACAACACTTCTAATGGAGGCTTCGATCCAGACAAACTTATTAATTGCAAAACTGTCCTACACTTTCAGTAACTGTATCCATCTGAATTTCAATTGCTCTCTGGATCAAATTCAGTTGATTCTTCTGTACACTATACGCCGCTTTGGAACTCTTGTTAATTGATAATATTGAAAATTACGCTTGCATTTGGCAGGTGAGTACACTGCCCCTTGTTGGGTAAAATGCTTTGTAATTACACTCATAATACGGGCAAAGCTCAACCGGGTAAGAACGTTTAGACATGTAATATTTACCACAATTTGAGTTAAATTTTTTAAAACATTTTTATGATAATATAACGAATTATTGTGTTTGGATGAAATATTTTTTTTTCTTCAATATATTATAATAATAATAATAAAGTTATAATAATAATAATAAAGTTTACGGAGGTATACATACCCTACCCTCTTGGATTTGAACTTATAATCTTTTAAGAAAAAAAACATGTTTTTAACCATTAATTCTTAACAATGATTACTTTAATAATATTATTGTTCTCATTAATTTCAAATTTTGATATCTAAACATTTTTGTAGAGCAAATTTAAATGGTATAACCATAATATCAAGGAGATTTTCACGTGTTATACTTTATTTTGTTACAGTTATTATAAGGTATAAGTATAAGTTATAGTGTTATAAAACATAAAATTATTACAAAATTGTATTTAACTTAACATCGTCAAAATGTTAAAGTTTGTTAGTATATCATTGTATGTGAAAGTTTATGGATATTGAATTGCCATGAACAAGTAGTGAATCATGTTGCATGATAGAACAACCAATGACAACTCATCCTAGTGAATCATGTTACATGATAGAACAAATAATGCCAACTCACCATAATTATGTTGCCTTATGTATTTCACATTATATGCATTTCATATCTGTTTTTCCTTTATAACTATTTTATTTTTAATTTTCATTTCTTTTTAAAAACTATGTTTATGAAAAGTTAGTTTTTTCTTATTTGGATTTTTTTAATATAATAAAAAATTGAAAATAATTAAATATTATTAAGAACTTTAAATTTGAGATTTTATCTTAAATATGACATACCATGTAATAATAGATCTTATTTGGAATTTTTTTAATATAATAAAAAGTTGAAAATAATCAGATATTATTAAGAACTTTAAATTTGATATTTTATCTTAAATATGAAATACCATGTAATAATAGAGTAGACAAAGTTATAAAGAAAATTCTATGTAAGAACATGTAATATAATAAAGTTATATGTAAGAACATGTAACAATGTTATATGTAAGAAACTTGAGGAAAATCAAACTCATAATAGACTGTGATGGATGCTGACCACATACATATATGCTTTCATTTGACTATGTGTTATTGAACTCTTGATAAGCAAAGTAGTTCAGTTGTTCTAGGGGTGTTTGGTTGAAAGTGAAATGGTGAGGAAAGTTGTACGCAGATTTGGAAAGCTCATAGAAGCAAATGGAAGGGGAGACCAATTGATTTACCATAATGATACTTTCCACATTTTAATCTCTCAGTAGAAGAGTTTTTAATAGAAGAGTTTTTATATTTCCCATTACAAAATCCATGGTGTACAGAAACCAAGTTGAGAGGTAATCAATAATTCGAAAGGAGGCAGTGGCCTCTTACTTGGAGACGGTGTTGATATGTGGAGTGATACATGAATATGTATCATTCCAAATTCTTCTTCGGCGAGAATTCCTTTGATCCACCCACGTGCATGAATGTATGGATAGGGTAACATTCTTCTGGGCGAGTATTCGTTTGATCCACCCACGTGCATGACTGTATGGACAATGTAGATGAACGAAAGCCGAGAGGTGAAGGAATCAGCTCTGGCGATCGTGACCGTTGTAATAGATGGCTCCGGCTAGGTTAAAAAACAATCATAAAAGTTTTGCCATAAAAATTAAAAGTTTATTTGATTTCGTATAATCGAATATTGTTCAAGTTAATTTTAATTATTGAAGTACCAAATAATTGTGAAATTTATTTCACTTAAATTTTATAAGATTTATTTGATTTCATAAACTCTAAAGATGAATTATTATTTTAATAGGATAAGTTTGAGTAGTTGTTATTTTCTATACTTTTGTCTAATATTTCTCTATCCTCACTCTTATATAAAATATAAAATGAATATTAAAAATTAAAAAAAATAAAATTAAGTTAAAAAAATAGAGATGTCCAACCCCTTCATTTCTTGCAAGTTTTCAAATAAAAGTTTTACCAAATTATGTATTTTTACTTTAAAATTACATTCAAAATATACCATTATGTCTTGTCCATTATGTCTTGTTTTTTCTTGGATAATTGAAGTGTTAATTTTATATGTATATAAAAATGAATGTATTAAAAATTAAAAAAAATAAAATTAAGTCATCTCAAATATGTAATGAAGTTTATTATATATAAAGGAAAATATAAAAAAATTATAGGACATCTCCAACCTCTTCATTTCTTGTAAGATTACAAATAAAAGTTCTACGAAATTATTTAGTTTCACCTTCAAATTACGTTTGAAATATATCATTACATTTTTCTTTTGAAAATGTCTTTTCTTAGATAGTTGAAGTGTTAATTTTACATGTAAGTGCCTTGATAATATGCCAATATTGTTTCAATATCTACTCAACATTATTTCCATATGTTTGCAATATTTCAATGTGTGATGTTATTTTAACATTTAGATTTAGCATGTTGTTTTATGTTTTTAGGAAATGGTATTGTTATTTTAGATAATTATAGAGTAATTGTTAAAGATATATTGAAAAACAAGAAGCATCACATTATAGAAATAATGAAGAGAGGATGTCAATTGCATTACATCATTAAAATGATTTACAATAGATTGTATTTAGTGCTCATCATTTATTTTCATTCTTTGCATGTGAAAACAAATAGTTTTCCATGAAATGTTGGAATCAATCCTACCTTTGTATAGTAGCATTGGCTTAACCATATTCACTTACCAGAAAGTATAAGACATTAGGTGGGATATCTCCTTTTTGTTGATGTTTTTTCAACTGATATACACACTAAGGATGTTCAGATGATTGATGTACAATTAACCCAAAATAATTTTCTTTTAATGCAAAGCGATGAATTGATATAAAAAATTAGAGATGTCCTAAACCAAAGAAAACCACTTGTTGACTCATGATATTGGATTCACTAGGATGACTCCCTTAGTTTCTAATATTGAGTGGAAAAGAATGATATGGATGTGTTCCTACTAAGTGAGGGACAATTTTCACTAAGGATAATGACGACATGAAAAGTGGATCAAGATATGGTACATACATGACAATGTCCTTGCAATGGATTCAAATTTTTGTATAAATGCATACAAGGTATTTTGGTTTCTAATTTCTTTATTTACAATGTCAATTTTTTATTTTTGTGAATTTAATTCATGAAATTTCTTGTTTTTAGTGGCCTTCATTGCAAGGCCAACATAATGACCTTAATGACAAGGGAAACATTATTCTTTTGTAATAAGAAATTAGGAAGTTCTATTTTCTAGTGGCCATATTCACTAGGCCCACATCATTATTCTATAATGTAATATGAATTTATGAAATGTTGTGCCATAGAAATATCCTTTGTACACCATTCTCACTTTAGCCACAAATTAAAATAGTATTCTTGTTAGCTATGTCATATCATAGAATGCAGTGCAAGAGACATTTTTGACATGATTGTAAGCATTTTCTCAATGTGTTTTATTTGCCAATTCCACATGCAAACCTTCATCATTTATTGTGGATGATGTTCTCACAAACATATAGGAAATGAGGTACATCATTATCCTTATGTTTTCCATCTTTGATTTCATTGTGTGTTACAATATTTATTCACCTAAATATTCCTCATATATAGTGATGTTTTCTTATGACCAAAGGGGGCCTTATATAGGGTTAAATGTATATGATATGACCCCAAAGTGGAGCATATTTTGGGATAAATGTACATGAAATGTGTAAATATATACATAATAGGGTCGACCTAATAGTAAAGGGGCCTCATGTGTAGGTGTGAATATGTATATATAGATATCATATATTCATTATTGAGGAGATATGAATTGTGATGTATGAAATTATTTGGTTATTTGGAGGAGGTTCTCCTATCATTTAAGGAGTTATTGTTTAACTCATCTTTGTTATCTATATTGGAGTTTTTCTTCATGCTCGCATTATTGTACATCATGTGTACTTATGTTATGTTATGATATTTTAAGCATTTGGAACATAACATTTAGTATTAGACCATTGATCTTCGGGTTTTTCTTCTCCAAGCAAGTCATCTTAACATTTTCTCTATAATGTTTTTTTATGAAATGATTCAAACATGTTAAATTGGAGGTAATTTATAAAATATATCAAGGTATCTTTGGTACAAATTTCAGCCTTTGGGTCATCACACTTTCCAAGATACAACCTATTGAAGATATGGTTTTAGAATCATCATGAATTCAATTTTAAGCAAGTCATATTGGGATTTTATCTATAACTATTTTTATGAGTTGATTCAAAAAGATAAACTTGGATTTTATTTAAAACACATACCAAGGTATGTGTGGTACAAATTTTAGATTTTGGGTCATTTTACTTTCATAGTTACACTTTGTGGAGGATAGGTTTTTTAATAGTCCTATAACTAGTCTCAAGCATGTGTTCTGGGTGAACAGTCATATCCTTTTAAGAGAGGATCCAAAGTTAGTAAAAGCAGTTGTATTTGATAGAGGATAGTCTATAGTATTTCTAGTAAATATTTTAGAATAACATATTAAATATTGGACATGTAGCATTTTGTATAAGTTCTCTCTTGAGGAAAGGCAAAAAATCAACAAGGTTTTGGAAAGTTACCATAACTTTCACTTGGCACATCAAATTTTGGTTAGAACTATGGTGTTACAGAGAACAAATATCAAATTAATACAGGATGGAATTTTAGATTCATAGGAGACAAAATTGATCTTGGTGTAATTAGTTTTATGTAATTATGTCGATGTAATTAGATTTATGTAATTATCTCAGTGTTGTAGCTTGCATTAGTAGATTGACTAGTTTTGTTTACAAAGAACAAGAATTTTATGGGCTATAATTCCTTTAATTATTGATCAAATTCAAACCAAACACATTACTCATGGGGCTTGATTTTTTTATTATTTTTGTATTGATGTATCAAAGGGATTATTTTTTCTAGAAGTTGTGGTGTATAACTACAATATTAAATATTTTCTATAAAGTTTTCATGTGTTACATTTGATTTATTTTTAGAGTATTTGAAAAACATTAAAACATTAACATGATCAAAATGTTGAAGTTTATATAAAATATTTGATTTATCCTACATCATATGGAATACAACAAAATTACAAACATAAATAAAAAAGAAAATTTCTTAAATATTTAAGATTATTCTTTGCTTAGAAAATTTCCAAATTTTATATACCCTTTAACATTTCACCATTGATAAATCAAGTCCCTACATCAAATCATTTAATGTAGCTAGTAATAGTTTTGTTTTTAGAACACCATTACTTATGAAAGTTTATTAATGTTTGAATTGGAATGAACAATTAATGAATGAATCCTATTGCATGGCAGAGAAACCAATGTTGACTACCCATTGTTTGATTGCCTTATCTGTTTCATAGTCTATGCATTTCATAATAAAATCATATTTTTTCATTTTTCTTTTCTTTCGAGTGTTAGGTTCTTCCCTTTAAAAATTTTCAACATATTCTTTGAGTTATACCTTAATATGTCTAAATATTCATTCAAATTATAAAATTTCTCATTTTTCATAAGTGATAAAATTTGTGATGTAATAAACCATCCAAATTTTTTTTGATGAAAAACTTAAATGTAATAGACACTCCAAACAATTTTTTGATGGAAGGTTTTTCTTTTTTCTTTGAGACATTTTATGATGTAATACTCATATAATAAAAACATATAATAAAAAGATAAAAGTATTTATATATTGGATAAAGTCATTTAGATTATATTTACATTATGGAACAAAATTTCATATAATTGAAAAAGTTGTATGCAAAAAATTTAGGGAAAATAAAATTCATAATCAAAATGTTAGTAGAATTTTGATTAATATGAAAATTTTAAAAAACAATAATATTGTAATCACATCGTAATGAAATAAGGTTATAGCTTCTGCTAATTTTATCATAAGATGACGCCACTTTCTTATAATAAAATAAGCCCGTTATTGGAAAAGCATTCATTCTTAATAGTTAGATGATCTAATTCGTGGGTACAATCTCCTCAACCATATTTTTGGAAGAAACCCTAATGAACTCAATTTAGAACGAACAATTGTATACCGAGTATACCGAGTAGAAGAAATCAGGGACTCACCTTAATAGTCTACAGAATGTTTCATCAGAGTCTATAGAGTCTACCAGAGTCTACAGAATGTTTCGTCCGCCCAATTAAACAATAGTAAAAGGCTTACGGAAGCGGACTCTACAATGCGTATAAACAATTAAAGCTCCCATACCTTAACCGGGTAAGAAAGTTTAGACATGTAATATGTACAATAATTCACTATGTAGGAACGTTTGAAGTTATATAATTTTAGATTTTTATAATAATATATATTAATGAGTCATTGTGTTTTGATTAAATATTTTCCTTGGTTTAATATAATTCTGTTGAAAGATGGTGTTCTCACACATATTTTATTGGTCGTGGAGTTATAATGAGATGGGATTGGATTTATAAGTAGCATTAATTACTTTGTTATTTTTAAATTTTAATATTTATATTTTTGAAGATTATTTAAATGGTTTTAATATTGTTTAAATGGTTATTTTATCTCGATTATTTATTAGTTTTTGCTGTAGGTATAGAGGTATTATTTCTTTGATTACATATTAGTTTGTCCTTTGACTAGAAATATTTGCATAATACCTATTGTTGGAGTTAGGGAATTAAAAACATATATTTTTATTTTATAAAAAGTAGCATATATAATAAAAAGTAGCTATTCCCAATGTTTTATAGGGCAACATATTCACAATTTTTCTTGTATACAGTTTTTTTGAATAATATATTTTTGTATGTATTGCTTGAAGGTGGATTAATGCTAGCATTAATTTGAATGTTTGTGTTAGCATTTTCTCTAACTTAATATATTTGTAAGTTTTTATTTGTACTAATCATATTGAAATGTTTTGATATCTAAGTTTTATAATGATTGAAAATTCCAAAGTTTATACCCGTGTTTGTATTGAAATGTATTGACACTTATTTAGATTCTCACTATAACGTCCTTGCCTAAAGAGTCAAATTTGATTTTCACTATCAATCTTTTTATATATATTTATTTTGGTTAATTAATTAAATATTACTCATTAGATGTGCTTTTGTTATTTTTTTATATTTATTTTGATTAATCAATTAAATATTTAACCGTATATGTATTTTTTTATATTTATTTTGATTAATCAATTAAATATTTAACAATATATGTGTTTTTGTTAATTTTTGTTTTGAATAGAAAAGTATTTTGCATATGGAATTTATTGCTAATATTATAGAGATTTGGGAATTCTATATATTACTCGAAAGTTTATGATTAGGTGTTACCCACGACAAACCACAATTTGAACTCACAATTCATCCATTAATAACCTCCCATATATGTGTTTTGGTTTTTGACATTATTTTCTTATGAAGCATTTTCCATAATGGAATTTTTTTTTATGTAATTAGCTTAGTGTTGTAGCTTGCATTAGCAGATTGGCTATTTATATTTACAAAGAACTCAAGATTAATTTGGAAAGTCACTAAGTTAAAAAATTCTATGGCCTATAAATTATTATCAAATTCAAGCCAAACACATTATTCACATAAGGCTTAATTTTTGTACAAGTTTTGATGTATAACTACAATATTAAATATTTTCTATAAAATTGTCACGTGTCAGGTTGATTTTGGTATAGTGTTAGGAAAAAAATAAATATTAACATGATTAAAATGTTGAAAATGTTTAAGTTTATATAAAATATTTGATTTTTCCTACATCATATGGAATACAATACAATTACAAACATAAATAAAAAAGAAAATCTTTAAATCTTTAAAATTATTCTTTGCTTAGTATTTTTCCAAATTTTATATACTCTATCACATTCCACTATTGATGAATCAAGTTTCTTCACTAAATCATTTTTTGTAATTAGT
Source organism: Picea abies (assembly GCA_900067695.1). Classification (NCBI taxonomy): domain Eukaryota; kingdom Viridiplantae; phylum Streptophyta; class Pinopsida; order Pinales; family Pinaceae; genus Picea; species Picea abies. The sequence continues at coordinate 9,998 of CBVK0100409035.1, read as the reverse complement.
AAGAGTTTTGTTCTTATTCTTAGTACATCATTGCTTGTGAAAGATTATGAATGCTTAAAATGGCATGAACAACTAGTAAATCATATGACATGATAGAGAAATCAATGTTTGGTTGTGTTATATGTTTCATGGTATATGCATTTCATAATAAAATATTTCTTTTTTTTCTTTTTTTTTTTCTTTTTAGTACTAGGTTATTCCTCATATTTTTTTTTCTTTGAATTATATTCTAATATCTTTAAATCTATATTCACTTAATTTTTTTTTTAATCTTTCATAAGTGATAAAACTTGTGATGCAATAGAACATCTAAAGAACTTTTGATAAAAAACTTATTATATAATATACCATCTAAATAAATTTAATATAAAAAGTTGTTTTTTTTTTAACATTTTACTATATAATATCTATATAAAATTTTTTTTAGATTTTATCTAAACTATAAACCAAAATTCCATACAAATGATAAAATTTTATGCAAGAAAATATGAGAAAATAAAACTCATAATCAAAATGTTGATAAAGTCATAATTAACTATAAAGAATTTAAAAGATAGTATATATATAGATAGTAATTATATGATGATGTGTTATACTTCCTACTCATGTATAGAGTAAATAACATAATTAATCTTTAAGTTTCTATAAAATCCAATAAATTCTCATAAAATTAATAAAAAAAAAACAATTAATTTAATAGATTGATATTTTGTAATGAATACTCATAGGAGCATGTGGATAGAGAGAGTAAATCGTTTAGATAAATAGTAAGGTTGTCTAAATTTAAATCTTATGTATACGAGTTTTAAAATTTCCCGTTACAGAATCCATCATCGTACTTGGGCACTATTAATTGGAGACGGTGTATCATTCCAAATTCTTACTTGACATTCTTCTTGGAAAGGATTCCAAATTCTTACTTGACATTCTTCTTGGAAAGGATTTGTTCAATCCACCCACGTGCCAAGAGGTAAAGGAACCAACTCTATTGATCGTGACCATTCTAACACATGGCTTGGTGAGATGGTAGAAGACAAGAGATTACCTCCCATAGAAAAATGTGTACTAATAGTATATACTCCAGTTGATTCAAATTATTGAAGTGAGTAGCAAAACAATCGTGAAAATGATGCATAGGAATTCCATAAATGTTCGTTTGATTTCATATATTTGAAATGGGGAAGTTTGAGGTGAAGTCATTGTTATTTTCTTTGAATTATTTCATAATTGGAAGGGGAATTTTAGGTTGATGTTGTTGTTATTCTCTTTGAATTTATTAAAGATTAAAAAAATTGAATTAATGGAGTATAAAAAAAAGCTAAAAAGAAAAATTAAAAGCGATGCACTACATTGATATTAATCTAAAAATTCTAAGGAATACACAATTTGTATATTTGTTACAAAATTTTATACAAAAGTTTTATAAAATTATTTAATTTTCATTCAAAATTATATTTGAAATATACTATTACATTTTTGGGTTTGAAAACGTTTTTTCTTAATAATGGAATTATTAATTTTACATGTAAGTTCCCTGCTAATATGTCAATGTTGTCTCAATATGTACTCAACATTATTTCAATATATACACATCATTATTTCAATATGTTGATGGTATTTCAACACCTTTATCTATCACAATATTTTATTCTTTTAGGAAATGGTGTTGTTATTGCTAATATGTCAATGTTGTCTCAATATGTACTAACCATTATTTCAATATATACACATCATTATTTCAATATGTTGATGGTATTTCAACACCTTTATCTATCACAATATTTTATTCTTTTAGGAAATGGTGTTGTTATTGCTAGATAGCTATAGAGTCATTATTAAATATGTACTGAAAAACAAGAAGAATCAAGAAAAAAAGAAGAGAAGATGTCAATTACATTACATTGTTAAAATGGTTCGTTGTAGATTGCACTAAGCCCTCATAATTTATGTCTAGTCTCTACATATGGAAACAAATGGTTTTCAATGAAATAGTTAAATCAATCCTACTTTTGTAAACTAACAATGTTTTAATCATATGTACTTATTAGAAAGTATAACACAGTAGGTGGGATCTCTCCGCTTTGTAAATTTTTTATTAGTGATATACATAGTAATCATATTCAAATATTTGTTTTATAGTGAACCCATGAGAGTTTCCTCTTAATTAGGAGCAATGCATTGTTATAGAAAATTAGACACATCCTAAACCAAAGAACACCACTCAATGACTCATGGTATTGGATTGAGGAGGATGAGTATTGGGTGGAAAGGAATGAGATGGATGTGTTACTACTAAATGAGGTACCATTCACACTAGGGGTAACAATGATATGGAAACTAGAGTAGGCTAGGTTTCATGCACAAAAATCTTCTTGAAATGGATTCTAATATTTGCACAAGTGAATGCAAAGTATTTTGGTTTCTAATTTCATTATTTATGAGGTATAAATTATTTCATGTAATTTGAATTCATGAAATTTCTTGTTTTTAGCGATCTTAATTGCAAGTCCAACATAACGACCTTATTGACTAGGGCCACATTAGGATTTTGTAATAAGAAGTCAGGAAATTATATTTTCTAGTGGCCTTATTTCATAGGCCAACATTATTATTTTATGATATAGATTAATGAAATGTTGTGCTAGAATAATATCCCATGTACACAATTCTTTCTTTCGACACATATCAAAATACTATTCTTCTTAGCTATATCATATCATAAAATGTAGTGTAGGATACATTTATGACGTGGTTGCAACAAATTTTAGAAAATGCTTTATTTTCCAATCCCGCATGGAAACCTTCCTCCTTTCTTATGGATGTTTCACGTACAAAGATCCATAAAATAAGGTACATATTTATCCCTATTTTTCTCCATCTTTGATTTCATCATGTATTTATTTCTACTATTTTTTCACCTAAATATTCTTCATCCATAATTATATTTTCCATTGTCCTTTAATTTTTTACATTTGTCACATGCATTGATGTTGACTATGACGAAGTATATTGGAGACACTAAAAATTATACTAATACGTACAAGTTCCTATGGAAGACAATGGATGTTCAATTGTTAGTGGAGGATGCCAAAAATAATTTTTTGGAGTTATAACAAAATTTCTATGAGAAAATTGATTTTATTAACTATTTCAAAGATCACTGGGAGCCACAAATAAGTGATTAAATATATTGCAATGATTGTTGTTGATTTAGTTGGAATTATTGATTTATATATAATCATATCAATTATTTCGATATGTTATCCAAAATGTTGTAGGTGTGTGGGTCAAATCATGAAAGAATTTTCAATACTCAAAGTAGGAAACAAATGATTCCATTTAATCCTACCATAATCACATCAAACATTTTTTCCTTAGAGAAGTGAGTGTTCAATGTTGGTTTCATCTTTTTCTATGCAAACACTGAATTCAATTTATATAATTTATTTGAGTGTCAAATTGTGATGATGGAGATATTTCAAGTTTGCAATACCTCTTCGTATGCAATGGATTGGGTTATTAGAAAAATTGTATTACAAGTACACTCTTACTATTTCATTTTGTGTTCGTGAAAGAAAACAAATTTTCTTAAAATTTGGGTTAGACTACATACATAAGACTTCATGGGAGAGTTAACTTACCATCCCCTGCACTTACATCTTTTATCACCTTTCCCATATGGGAATTTTGAGGATCAAGTCACAGTATATAAAACTAGATATGTTCTACACCATGTGCAATTTCAAATTAGAGATGGGATTTTTCCATTGCATGAATGCAAAGAAGGAAAATATGTGCATACATGTTATGAGGAATATATGTATCTTAATAGTGCACCCCCACCATTCATCTTGGTGTACCAATGATGGATGTTGCAATACGCCCAACATTAACAAACTCTGCAAAATTGCAATCATAATACTTGAATCGAACAATTTTGAATATGAGTTAAATTCCATACCCATTAATGAAGGGGACATGATAAGGAAAACCATAATATCATATATTAGCATCCTACTTAAGGTTTGTAGTCGAGAAAATACTTTTGTGACTAGGTAATATTTATGTTTCTCAACAACAACTTTAGAGGTAAATTTGGTTGGGTAGGCCTATGGACACTTCACAATGTTCTTTCCTTGCAGTCAGGGAACTAAATACCAAGTATGATTCTTCTACAAATAATATTTTTGTGTCTTCATGGCCTACTCCCATTTTGGTTTTCCTTCAACATCTAACTAGGTAACAATATCAAAGGTTTCAAGTACACGAGTCATCAAGGAAACACTAGCATGTTGTTTTTGACTTCGAGTTTGTCATCCGTAGGCAACATATCCAACATCATCTCTAGAAAATTCAACTCTCATGGAAGTCCATCTAAATAGAAAAGAAACATGTGAAATTTGGTTCACATACGTAGATAATTTTAAGTCGGAGGGTTTTTAGTCGACAAACTAGTCAAAATAGAGGAAGACAGACTAGTCGATTCAGAGGTCAATGGTCTAGTCGAGATAGGGACAAAGTTTGACTGTATAGTCAATGGACTGAAGAATGGAATAAGAGAGCTAGTGTCAGAGACAACATCAAGGGGTTCATCCTACAACAATCCAGAGGAGGCATTCAATAGTTTAATTCCATAATAATTCTCATAAAACTAAACATTTAATCTGATAATGATTTGTTGTTTGATAGGATCAAATAGTCGATAGGATTTTGACTCTTCAGAGTAGCGCATCATGATGCAATCATGAATCTTTACATCCAAATTCTGCAGTCATCAGGAATGTGATTCCATGCAACACATCATAACACATGGACATGGCTGACTGAAATGCTCTTCCCATACCATCATTCGATTGGAGTCATGGAAGTAATAGCTCGAGTGGAGATGCGATTGAGAAAATAATTTTCAAAATACACGGCTTCATCCCAGAGGTGAGGAGGAATGTATTTTCTTACAAAATACATCTATCCATTTCGACTAATGTTTGATTCTTACACTCTACAATGCCATTTTGCTGAGGTGTGTAATCGACCACTATCAATCTATACAAGATCGAAGAAGATATTCTTCAAAAGGTTGATTGGAATACTCACCACCATTATTTGATCTCAAGCATTTGGTGGGTCAACCACATTACTTCTCAGCAAAGGCTTGAAACTACTTGAACTTTTCAAATACAAGGTTCTTTTTCTATGGGAAAAACACCCATTTGAAGAGAGAGAAATCATTAATGAAAGTTAAAATGTACCTTGCACTTGGAAGTGAAGCTATATTGATGTAGCAGAAATCACTGTGAACTAGTTATAATACATTATGTTCTTGCCATGATTTACTAGAGTTGAATGGTTCTTGATGATGCTTCCTATGTACATATCCCTTACATACTCCTTCAAGGAGAAATAGTTTTGGTAGACCAACAACAATATTTTGAGTCTTCAGTTCTTGCAAACTTAAGAAATTTAGATTTACGAGTCGCTCGTACCAAATCAACTTCACTTGTTGATGTGAGAAGGAAGTGTAGTTGGTTCATTTTCAGGTCTAGTCATGTCATCGAAATCGTACAAATTGTCCACCGGGTTGAGAAGCTTGTAAGAAAAAATCAACTTACCTTTCTTCAAATCACGAACATAGAACCAATATGACTAGAATTCCACAATCTTACATGTCTTTATTAGGTAAGAAACAAATAGTAGGTTGGAACTGAGATTTGGTACATGATAGATGTCAATAATCTTCCCATGTTGATAAGAGACATCACCTTAACCAGTAGCATCCAAAGAAAAATAATCATCAACATAGATTTTCCTCTCCTCAACTTCATCCAACCATGCAAACAAGGAGGCATCCTTAGCCATGTGATAAGTGCACCTAGAGTTGACTACCCATTCATTTAGTGTAGAATGAGACAATAAGACCTGAGAAGTTCCAAATTGGAAGGTGAAATTATTAGCGGGTTGGCATGCAACGAACACATCTCCTTAAAGGAATTTAACCTTCTCCTCTAAGTCATCTTATTTCTTATAACAAACTTTCTCCACATGTCGAGTCTTTCCATAGTACTGACATGTATTATTATTTTGACTCTGATGTGGTGCATATTCATGTCTCTGATGTTTTTGGTCACTATATGCAGGATTCTGTGTAGAGGCATCAAAACATACTCTATACCTTGGATCCATATTTCAATTTCGCTTGAGTGTGTGGGCCTAGTGTTTACCACCAAGCTTTCCTTCTTCAAGGAATGTGTCTATTAGTAATCAACATACCACAAAATGTTCAAAGGTGTAATCGTTACCATGTTCCTTGTGTGTTTCCAATTGGTGCAAAAAGTCGATATGAACACATCAAATGGTGTTCTCAATTTTGTCAAGACTATATCGATGACTTCTCAATCCTTCTTCTGATATTTATTTCCACACTCTCCCAATTTCAACTATAGTTCTTTGACACATTAAAAATAGTCCTCCATTCTCTAAAAGGAATGAAGATTAAGAGAGATCAACTCTTTCTGCATCTACATGATGTGGCTCTTGTCGACTGAGTTGAACAATGTCTTTAGCTTCTTCCATAATTTATGAGGACAGTCGATTACACTAAGGTGAAATTGAATCTCCCATGAGATGTAGGTCATAATGAATCCTATAGCCTGTTCCTTATTTCCATCACAAAAAAATTCTCTTGATTGTCTGTTGGATACAAGATCACAAATTTCATATAATACCATGGTCCTTTTCTCTTTAGTAGGGTTTCCACATCCAGTGCCCATACTATGTAATTTGATCCATTCAGAAAAACAAGATCAATCTTTGAATCCATCTTCCACATCTAGAAAAAAAATGGTTTGTTTCAATAAGTTCCAATTAGGAAGTGACCATTCTAGAGTCTATCACACAATAGATCTGACTCAATAAGGTTTTCATATGACAACTGAAGGTTTAAAACCATCGGATCTTATACCATGTTAAGGAATGGGTTGGAACACGTCACGAAATGAAGAACCTAATATTGCAGATAATCAAAGAGGAACAAAAAATTTCAAAGATAAAGGGTGGTGTATAAAGATACCATTACAACAATTAAGCAAAGTGCATCGTGATCAGAACATCACATTTCATATTGGATCTTTATTGCTTTATCACCATGATGAAAATGACCAAGGGGTCATTTATAGCCTCCATATCTAACTGATTTCCATATAATCTAGAAGATAGTGTCCACATATAACCATTGACTATTATATTTGACTCCATCAGATTGAATTTGTTGAGTCGGCTCGTGAAGGATTCTTGACCCAAATTCCTATGCATCCAACTTAGAGTCGACTGTTGGGATGGTTAATCCACCTCCTGGCTATCTTTGAATGTTGGTCGACTGTCTAACTAATAGAAATGTCGACTACTCAATCGATTGGTGTAGTGTGATGGTCGATCACGCGACCGACTGTATCCATATGTAGGTCGACCTCTCACTAGAATGAACCCAAGAGATGTGTGATGAACCATCAATGCTTGATGTTCCAATAAAAATAAATCTGCATAGTAAAATATTTTAGTATAATACAAGTTTTGTTGTGAGAAACTATTTTAGTGGAATATCTATGATAGTTTACAAATCTTATTGGTATCAGAGATAGGTTTCTTTGGGGTGGTTTTGGAAAGTTTCAATATATAATAATTGGATTAATAAGGGAGTCATAGAATCCTAGCCATGGAAAATGTGTTTTTCCATAACAATCCTCAAGATGTAGAGAAAGATATATTTTGAGGCTAGAAGATAAAGTTGATGATATCCCTTGCAACATGGCCATTTTCATTAAAACTCTAGCAATCATGTTTATATATTTTAGGGAGGTTGGTGTATCTAACCTAAAATATAGATTTGATGAGAATTTGGGAGATAGTGAAGACCCTGAAAAGGAGTTGAGAAAATATCCCAAGAAATAGAAACCATGTTTCGATTTCATCACTCCTTTAGAATCTCTTTTTAAAATGGAAATGAAAGTGGAAATCAAACCCCATCAAGGTGAGATTAATTTCGTAAATTCGAATAATTGGTTGTAAAATTTATAAGTGTATTTCAATTTCCATAACAAAGATAAAGAGAAAAACAATCCATTTCCCTAGCTGAAACTTGAGGGCCATTAAGGAACCTAGTCAGAAAGAAACACAATGACACTTAGGTTGAAGGGTGATCCACTAGTAACTAAGTGGGAGGATTTTAAAACCCTCGTTAATTCTTATTTATGTTGTTTATGGTATCTTCAATATGTACTTCCACAAGAGGCCAAGGTGTTAGGCATGTGGGAATCCTCGTTATCACCATATTAGCCTTTCGTTTTAGTGAAATTGGCCTCATGGAAAAGTTGATGGGATTTGTGGGCTTATGAAGGGGTGTGAAACCCACAAAGAGGAATAACATACTTAGATAATTAATTGTTGAGTTTATAAGGGGTGCCTAAACTCACTCTTTCAACTTGTATATAAAGGATAGAGGTCATTGTGATATTTTCGCAACTGCGAAAAGATGGAGTTAGCATAAGTGAGTGAGAACTTATGATAGGAGCCTTGATGATTTCAATAAATCGAAATTTTGCAATGGTGGAAAATATCTCCTAGGAGAGTGGAAGCCACAAAGAGAGAATCATATAGAGGTGTACGTACAAGTGTTTTCTGTATTTTTTTCATTCTAAAAATTTTAATGGTGTTGTGATTAACTATCCTACTTATGATAAGGAGTTGTATGCATTGGTGCAAAGTGTGAAAAAATGGAAAAAATATTTGTTGGGAAAATAAACTATCATTCACACAGATCACCAACCATTCCAATACTTACAATCACAAACAAAGCTATAGCAAGCAAGACACTTTAGATGGATGGGTTTCCTACAACAATTCCACTTGGTTATAAGGTATAATAAAGACATTTATAAAAAATTTGTTGATATGATTTCTAGGCCTATTGTTAGTGCTTCAATTATTCTTAAGGGCAAGCTATGTATTCCACAGGGTGAAAGATTCAACATCATAAGGGAAGCACATTCTTCTCTTATTGCTGGCCACTTTGGTGTAGGCAAGATGATGGCTAATTTGAAAAGGTATTTTTTTTGGCCTAAAATGAATGAAAGTGTTTCAATATATGTAAGATGATGTCGTCGATGTGCTACAAGCAAGCCTAGCAATAGAAAGTTGGGTTTGTATACTCCACTTCCGGCTCCTTCTCATCCTTGGGAAATAATTTCCATGGAATTTGTAGGAGGTCTACCTATGTCTAAAAAGAATCATGATTATCTTTATGTTGTGGTTGACCATTTCAGGAATATGTGTATTTTGATGCCTTGTAAGAAGCAATTTATAACTGAACGAACAACACAAATGTTCTTTCAACATGTTTGGGTACATTTTGGGTTTCCCAAATCCATTATTTATGATTGAGATTCTTGATTTATTAGGAACTTTTGGTCAAGATTATGGGCACTCATGGATACCAAGATAAAAAAGAGCACAACATTTCATCCACAAAATGATGGTCAAACAAAAGTGATGAATAGAAAAGTAGTACATCTTCTTCCTGGTTATTGCAACAAACATCCTAAGCTTTGGGATGAGCACTTACACTACATTAAGAATTCTTACAACCAGACTAAGAACTCTTCGACTCAAACATATTCATTTGAGGCATGTTTTGGTTATTTTCCAAAATATCCTTCATATTTTATCTTTGGGAAGGATATTTCTGTTGATGGTGATTATGACATTAATAGAGCAAAGAAGTTCATTGAAAAAATTCAGTCTGTGCATCAAATGGTACAAGAACAGTTGGAAAAGAGCTAAGCCAAGTACAAGACAAGACATGCCAAGAATCATTTTGATAACAGTTTCCAAGTTGGAGATGAATTTTGGATTTACATTAGCAAGGAGAGGCTTAACGGAGAAGGGAAAAAAATAAAGACCAATTAGATATGGACCTTTCAATATTCTTGAAAAGATTGGTAACAATG